>UESW01003956.1:599924-817030 GCA_900491605.1 Calamus simplicifolius | reverse complement strand
AGAAAAAAAAAAAGGGTAGAAATAGACTGAAAATTATATGGAAGTGATAAAGAAAGATTTAAAATGTTTGCATCTTATAAAAAATATGACTCCAAATTGAATAGAATGGAGAAAAAGGATTCATGTAGCTCGCTCTAAGTAGTTTGGGATTAAGGCTTTGTTGCTGCTGCTGCTGTTATTTGTTTGTTTTCAAGAGCATGTCTTGGACTCATGTGCTTTCAGGGTAAAGATGGGACTTGAGAATAATACTGTACTTGCTAATGGGCTAACACTTGTGAAGGTGGACTGGATGAACTCAGTCAGGGGTAAGCCAGAAATCTGGATTTCAGATGTTTGAGTTGAGATGGAGAAGATATACATGGTGACCTATAAATGAATTTCTTGAAATATGTATTTTGGTCATTTCTGTTGGATGCTGAAGTGCTGTAACACTTCCTAATGGCTAATTATAGTTAAAAATCCATCAGTATGATTAATATCTGCAGAGAACCCATTTTCATTATATTCATAATCATGTCAATCACTTTCATTTGGAAAAGAAGCTTGGAAATTAGATGATCAAAGACATGATCGACTAACATTTACCATACCGTCTGTAAATGGTTCTATTCACTTATGGATGTTTATATTAAACAAATAATTTTGTTTAAGAAACGATGATATTGTAATTTCATTATGAAGTTCTGATTGTTTGTGACATGTAAAAACATGTTTGGCTGTTGACATCAAGGTCCTCAGATCCACATGTTCTAGCATGTCGTTTCTCAGCACACCTACACAATTAACATGAATAAATGTCTATTTTGTACTTGATTATTTGCAAAATGCTTGGTTATTTCACATGTTATATTTGTCCATCGTTAACAAGTAGCCTGGTATATAAAGTAATGGTCTTGGGAAGTTTGTCATTTGGTCCTTGTTTGTTCAAGCATGTTATGTCTCACATTAACTCCTGTAGGTATTATTTTGTTGGCTTCTATCTTTCTCCTCTCGTTCCCTAAGAATATTGCACGCTACAGTATATTGCAGTTGTTTATTAAATGGAGATGGCATCCATGTTTGTGGAAAGGTTTTGAAATATTAACCGAACTTAAAAAGTTGTCTTAGCATATTGAACTGCAGAAGAATGCTTTAAGAATTCTTCTATTGTACTTACATTATAATGCAAATTGATGGCTCAATGCAATTCTTCTGGGTGCAAGTCAACTCTATGAACATACCATTGTTGCAGGCAATAGAAGTTGTTGATATGGACCAGAAGACCAAAATGGTAACGGAGCTAGATGGCCATGTCATGCGCTGTGTACGTGATCAAAATGGAAACCATGTTATTCAAAAATGTATCGAGTGTGTCCCTCAGGATGCAATTCAGTTTATCATCTCAACCTTCTATGATCAAGTCGTGATTCTATCAACTCATCCATATGGTTGTCGTGTGATACAGGTGCAGAAAAGTCTTTCATAAACTTTCTTATACTTGCATGCATTGATGCATAAATTAAATATGTTTCATGGACTTAAGCTTTGTTTTCCTAACTCAGAGGGTATTAGAGCACTGTGATGATCCTAAAACACAGCAAATTGTGATGGATGAAATATTGCAATCTGTTTGCATGTTGGCGCAAGATCAGTATGGCAATTATGTTGTCCAGGTTTGTAGAATCTTTGGAGTTTTCCAATATGAAGTTTCTCGCTGTTCTATTTGTTAGCTTGTTTTCATTACAAGATAAACATAATATGTTCATGTTATATGGATCAATTGGTTTTCTGAACTTTGCCAATGATCATTTGGATTCAAATTGTGTTCTTTTATAATTTTGCTTGTAATGCTTCTTTGTAAATCAATAGTTATAATGAAATTCTAACCATTCAATGACTCTCTAAATATTATCATTGCTTGCTTAAGATGGTTGTATTTAACTATATCAAAAGGATTTTTTTTAAATTTAATATTACTATGAGAACCCATGTAGGCATGTGTGTAATTCCGCATTAGTTGTGTATTGAGGAGATCTTGGATGCTTAAATAGGATTAACTGACTAAAAAGTCCAAATAACACCTTAGCTTGTCTTTTTGATTGATGTCTTGGGTCATCATTACAAATGATATTAGAGCAGACCAATCCCATGGCCTACGTGGATTAGAGGACACTGCAGCATGAACTCTTTTGGAGCCAACTATGAGCTGATCATGATATTTGATATTGAATTTAATTCGATTTGGTTGTAATCCTAGCAAGGATGCCAAGATTTAAAGTGAGCCTTTGCAGGTGTTTGTTTAGTCCAACATTTTGTGCACTAAGGTAATCTTGGATGCTTATACAGGATCAAGAAACCAAATAGCACCTTTTAGTTAGCCTTTTTAGGTGAGGTTTTGGATCGTTATAATTGCCATCCACTACAAACATTGGCAATGAGAGTAACCAGATAAACATTATTTTTGCATGCTAATGGTTGAACTACAGAAAGATATTTCCTTGGATGTAGATTGACATAGATACCTCTGTTCAAGGTTGAATCTCACAACTGTCCCATGGATTGGCCCATTATTTACCAACCCATTGAAAGAGCTCATTAGTTTGAAGATCTTATATGACCAACCAAGATGTCCTCCTAAAGCTGTTTCTGTTTCACAAATCAAATGAACTTTGTTTTTAACCATTCCAATGATAATCACATGTTACATTTTTCACAGTAGACAAATTCTATTTTGTACTGGTGAAGCGTGGAGTTTTTATCTATTATAATGGTATGGTGACTGAACTTAAGCAATCTAATGCAACCTCTTTAGCATTTTGTCAAAGAGATCCCATGAAGCTCGGATGGAAGCAGAAAAGGTATGCTTTTGTTTTTGACACTTAAATATGATGGAAAGAGAAAGGCACTTTGACATATAAACTGGATATTACCTTCTTGTTGTATTGCATTGCTAGCAAATATCCGATTTCCTTATGTAATGCATTCTTTGACACGGCTGGTTTGCATTGTTGAACTTCTAAATATTTACAGGCTTGTCTTCATTGTTGCTTTGTTGAAATTTGTTATCTGCCTAGAATATGTAGTCTCTTCAGATCTTCATGGCATATTTATATCTGTTTATCTCTTTGGTTTGATATCTATTGCATGGTAGCATAATGTATGCATTCCACCAGATTGTGATGTTATGGCATCTTCATGCTTTATACTGTGTGCTATTATGGATCTCCTCACTTCTATGTTGCTCGAATTGTAACAGCATGTATTAGAGCATGGAAAACCTCATGAGCGATCTGCTGTTATCAAGAAATTAGCTGGACAGATAGTTCAGATGAGCCAACAGAAGTTTGCTTCAAATGTTGTTGAGAAGTGTTTGACTTTTGGTGGCCCCAAGGAACGCCAAATTTTAGTAAACGAGATGCTTGGCTCCACTGATGAAAATGAGCCACTACAGGTTTGTTGTTTGTTCCTTTTACTACGAGTTATAATGCGATTACGATAACATTGTCCATCTTTCCCAGAAACCTAAGGTATGAGTTCCAGTGTTCCTCCGCCTGCTATGTTGTGCATGTCTTGTGGCTACAGCTTTAATGGCTTCACTTTATTATTTTCCAATGCAGTGAGAAATTTCCTCTATTTTTCTTATTCATGAAGTAAGAAACTTTATAAGCTGTCTTTTTTCAGTTGCACTTTAGCAAGCTACACATTATAAACATTTACCCCAACTCCCCCTTATGCATGCTACATTATTGTTTTCTTAAGATATGTGTTTCTGTGTGTTTTGAAGTGGAGTGAAATTCTTCTGCAGTAAAGAATGATTTTGTCATTCTCATTAAAACCTTTGATTTCCTACAAGATACATTAACTGTGAATAATGCCTTTTGGCCAACCATACTATATCTAAACTTAAAAAGAGAAGGGGAAAAATTTAAAAGAAATTGACAAATATTTAGCACTGCACAGTTTCGGGGAGCTACAGATAAACTGCAGTTCATGCTTTAACTGCTCAGAAAATGAGAAACAAAGGGAATCGGATCACATGATGTGTGAGATTAAAACATGACAGTATCATGGTAGTGTGCTACATATCTGGAGCTGTCAGCAGGCTAGCAGGGTCTGAATAGTCCAAAAATTTTGAGTAGCTGTACCATATGGAGTCCAATACAAGATAGTTTGCAGAATCTGACTTTGGTTATGGTTCACTGAATGATGTTGGCACCACCTGTCAACAACAGAAGGGGAAATTCTCTGTTTGGATATAATTATGTAGTCACAGGAAATGACTTAACTGTCTTGAACTTTTCCAGACCAAAGGATCATAAATTTTTGAATAATTGAAAAAGCATTTAAATGTTTGACAAAAGCTTTGATAAAATGGTGTTATTAGCAAATTTGCAGTTTAGTTCAACGACATCCTACTGAACTTTGTTAACAATAGTTCTAAATGACATGTTTCGTTGTTTTGGAACTATAATATACTGCTTTTGCAAATATTATAGAATATCTACACTCTAAAAGTTAGACCAGCATGCTGGAAAGTTTAGGAGATTTCCAGGAAGCTTTTCTATATTCATGCATGGCTCTGTTTATAGAAGGTCACTGCCCCAATGGTGGGGGCTGCTTTTCACCTGGCTCTGTGGCCCGTTGGTGCCTTTGAGATGAGCCCAGCTTCCTATGTCACAAATTTCCAGCTTCCTGCATCAAACCTCACTTTAAGGTTGTTAACTATGTAGCAAAGTTTGAAACGTCAAGCATCATCACGTTTAGTTATTATTTGTTTGGATTTAACTGAGTCAAGAGTTAATTCCACATAAATTAGTCATAGATGAAAAAGAGAGAGATTCCTGTTTACTGGAACATTTAGGCATTTCGCTTACATGCTATTGCTTTGCCCTGTGTTTATGGCAGGCTATGATGAAAGATCAGTTTGCTAACTATGTTGTACAGAAAGTATTGGAGACTTGTGATGATCAGCAACGTGAGCTGATCCTTTCACGAATAAAGGTCCACTTGAATGCACTGAAGAAATATACCTACGGAAAGCATATAGTTGCTCGGGTGGAGAAACTCGTTGCAGCTGGAGGTAAGGCATAATACTATACCATTCCTTTCACTTAGTAAATCTATATTTCCCTTTTGTTCTCAAAAGAAAGACCACCTTTGTGATTTTACATAGCTACACTAAGTTCTATAATCTTGTGCCTTCTGGAGTGCATGCATGCTGTTCCAGCTATTTCTACATGAGTTCTGCAAATGGAGTGGTAGTGGATTGTGTTTCTACAAGCTGGTCACTTTGCAGTCTAATGGGTTTTTTCTCTTTCACAGAAAGGAGGATTGGACTGCAGGCTCCATATTCCTCTTAGATGGCGTAGGAACGTTGTTGTACAGCTAACCGAGGCTAGTGCGAGCTCCCTCTTTTATCTATCTATTTAGTAGGCAGGTGCAAGCTGGTTGGAAATAAAAATGTTGCTTGTACTGGAATTTGTACATTCTGTAGTTCGAGGTTATAGTTTTTATGCCGAGGCTGTGGCTTAGATGGTTAATATAGCAGATGCCCCTCCACAGGAGATAAATGTCTATCCAAGTTTTTATGGGTGTAAAGATATGCTAAAGAAGAGGCGCATATGTTATCTAGACTGTACAAATGTGGTCATGCGGAGAGCTGTCAGTTGTTTAGGACTTAGGAGAGAGATCATAATTCTCTTTGTTTTTTTTTAATTACTCATGGATTTTATAGTACATGATAAACAATTTTCAAATGCAATTTACTTGTTTATGGACAAGGCTTTTGGTTTTATTTAGCTTATAATTCTCTCCATGGCTGGTTTTATATTGCCTCATGATGTGATAAATGAATGCTGCCATCTCTATTCGTAGTTTGTCTCTTTTGCTAGTTTGCACCAGCAAAGACCACTTCTCTTTTGCTTCTTTCACTGATATTTTCTACCCAAAGTCTTTGAAACTCCAATTTGGTTCTTACTCCGTTTGGCCTAGCTGCTTTAGTGTTAATGGCTTGAATTCTGTTCTCATGACCTGCGGACTTGGTATTTATCATGCTCAAACTGCTTTTGTTGCATGCAATTTTGATCTCATGATCTCATGAACTGCAACCTTGATTTTGTGTGCTGTATAGCGCCAGAGTATTTTGTTTTGGTGTAAAACCAACCACTTGTAGTTTTAACTCCAGCCGCCAAGGTACGCAAACAACAAAGTCTCTTTGCGTTCAGAAAATTTCCTTCACAAAATTCTCATCTTCATAAAATAAAGGAGAAAGGAACGTTCCTCATAGCATGAAGCTGGTCAAACTTATTTAACTTCGTCAATAAACATGGTAGAATACGTCGTCAATGGCGGCCATTTGTGTCAATCCAATGCTAACTGGATGTTCGAGTAAACACGTGTTGGAGTTGAATCACTCGGTGGCAAATTACTTTTGCACAACGTTTTGGTTTTCTTGAGTTAGGCCGAACAGCAACCTAAATGATGACCTTGCTGGATGCATCAGGTGGAGCCCATAACATCGTCCTCTTGATTGGAGCTTTGTTATGAACCACTTTGGATAGCCATGATCATTCCGTTCGCATGATGTCCAGTGGTTACACATCTTAAGGTTGCGTTTGGTGCATTACCAGCAATTCTGAATGATATTATGGATTACCTACAAAATAGATTATCACTTGATGGAATTACTGTGTATACACAGATAATATTACAGTAATATTGATTACTGTGTTTGGCATGACAAACAGATTACCAGTCATATATGTCACGCCCCAGTCCCAAAATTCGAACTAGGATGATAACCCGCCGCATACCAGGCATGCAAGGCGTCTTGAACTTATCACATAAATCAATATAAAGCAAATTTTATATCCATGATTTATTACAAACTAGAATTATCAGTCTTGGGCTATCTGCCCTACACACAAACAAATCTGAACTAAATCAATATAATAAAACAAGTCTTCTTAATAGAAACTCCTTCTATCTCAATTATTCATCTTCATTCCTGATGCTCTGAAAAACATTATGAGAATTTTATGAGCTCACACTCAATAAGTAAGCCTAATATAATTTCAAAATTTCATTTGTCATGCTATCATTAGGTTCATGTCATCAGATCAATTAGTTTGAAACTTAATTCAATAATAATTACAATCATTATTTTTCTTTATGTCCCACGGCCCTACAATATACATCATGTGTAGCCCTCTTAAATATCTCCTAAGAGGAAGGGTCCTGGTACCAGTATTCTGTCATCTGTCATATGATAATTGTCATGTGATAATGTGATAATCTGTCATGTGAAAATCTATCATGTGTGAATCTGTCATGTGATGATCTGTCATATGAGAATCTGTCATGTAGAAATCTGTCATATGAGAACCGCGGCGACACATAAAGTTTTACTGTCATTATCATGATTACATATTATCATAGTAATAACATGATTTTGCCAAATTAACATAATTATATTTAACTATAATTTCACGGTTCATAAATTAAATAATTAATAAAATTATAATACTTGACTTACTTACCACAGTACACGAATTTCACTTGATAACCCATCTAATTGGACTCCTGGGAACCTACAGAATCATTTTTCATTATTAAATTTCTAAAATCTGAATTATAAAATAATTCTTAAACTCTACCCAAACCACTTCACGGGCCCAACTTTGGACTTGAATATCTCTCAATGTATACACCCAAATAGGGAAAAAAATTATTCCCAGAAACTAGAATCAATCCTGATTCGGGCCATATATTTACTTTGTCATTCTCGGCCCGATACATGGCCCAAAATGCTGCTCAAACTGGGCTCAGAGACGGCCCAACAAGGCCCAAAAATTGAACGGCCCAACGGCCCATTACTTTATTAACCCCAGCTCCTCTGTTTCAAAAGAAACAGAGGAGCTGAGAGTCGCGCCGACGGCCAGAGCCACCGCCGGCTAAATTGAAGGCGGTCCGGTCGCTGTTGGTCGGACCGTGGCCGGCCGCCGCCGTGGCCAGCCTCCTCCACCCTCTCTCTCTCATCAATTTGGCACTTTAAAGCTTTCCTTTCTCCCTCTTTGTCCGCGTGTCTTCCACGGTGTTGGCGCCAATTCCGGCCAAATTAGCGTCGGTCCGGCCGCCGTTGGCCGGACTAAAGCCGGCCGTCACCGGGGTCGACCTTCCCTCCCTCTCTCTCTCTCCAATTTTTTCTTTTATTCTTCTCTTTCTTTCTCACTATCTTCCATGGCTAAGATCACGCCGGCGGCACGGCCGGCCACCATGGCTGGCCAGACCACCACCGGACGCACGCCTGGCACCGGTGGCGGTCTCCGACCAAGGTCTAGGCCCGGTGAGGCGGCGAGCACACCGCTGGGCCCGAACCAAGGATCGGACCGGCGGTAGCTCTTTTCCGGTCATCTCTCTCTCTCTCCCTGCTCTCTTCTTTCTCTCACTGTTCTCCGGCACCCCACCGGACGCCGCCCCCGGTGCCGGTGGGGTTGTCGACCGAGGCTCAGGCCCGGTGAGGCGGCGGGCACGCCGCCGGGCCTGAACCAGTGTCGTCTCACGGAGGAAGGGAAGGGAAGGGACTGGGTTCTATAACCCGGCTCCTCCATGTTCTCCGTTTTTTTTAATAACTTTCTCTCTCAATCCTTCTCTCTCCCATGCATGGACAGGGGACTTACCAGAGGCAGGCGCGCTGGGGAAGAAACGTCCGCACGAGGAGATGATGAGAAGGGGGCATCCACGTATGATGGAAAGGAGGGTTCCACATTATCTTTTATAGGCATTGCAGAGTCCCCAAATCAAGGGACTCTGTAATTAGATATACTTGGAATTCAAATATCTAGAGTCTATCATCTGATCTCGTGATAACTCTCACGAGCAGTTGAGAAATCTAGGGGATTTATTCTCCCCTCCTTATAAAAATTTTGGCCTCGAAATTGATAACTTTTATTAGAGAAAATTAAAGTCCAAATTTCTGTCCCAAGGACTAACAATCAACTAAAGCTAACAGTTTTCAATCATTAACTATTTTAAGATACAAATAGTCGTGGATACTTTTCTTTCATTTTTCCTCCAGTTCCCAAGTAGCCTCCCTCTCAGAATGATTACTCCATTGCACCTTGACATAGGGAATGGTACCATCTTAGAACCTGATCTTTGCGGTCTATGATACGCAAAGGATGCTCCTCATATGATAAATCTTTCTTTAACTATATAGGTTCATATGCTATGACATGGCTGGGGTCAGAGATATACTTCCTCAGCATAGATACATGAAAAACATTGTGTACCCCAAATAGAATCGGAGGTAGTGCCAGGCTGTAAGCAACCTCTCCGACTCTACTCAAGATCTCAAAAGGTCCAATATAACGTGGACTCAGCTTTCCTTTAATCCAAATCTCATCACATATTTGGTTGGTGATACCCTTAAGAAGACATAATCCCCAACCTAGAATTCCAATTCCCTTCTTCTGACATCAGCATAGCTCTTTTGCCTACTCCGAGCCGTACGAAGATGCTCCCTAATCAAATGCACCTTATCTACTATTTGCTGAATCAGCTCAGGGCCTAGCAACTTCCTTTCCCCCACGTCATCCCAACATATAGGAGATCTGCACCTCCTACCATACAGAGCTTCAAATGGAGCCATCTGGATGCTGGCTTGGTAACTATTATTATATGCAAACTCCACCAAAGGTAAGTGGTTATCCCAAGCTCTACCCAAGTCCATCACACAGGCTCACAACATGTCCTCCAGAATATGTATGGTCCTCTCTGATTGTCCATCTGACTAGGGATGATAGGCTGTACTGAAGTTTAGTTTGGTTCCCATGGCCTTATGAAGGCTCTTCCAAAACTGGGACACAAACCTGGTATCTCTATCTGATACAATAGATACCGGAACACCATGGAGTCTCACGATCTGCTCAATATACAAATTAGCCAATCTTTCACTAGAGACCCCAACTCTGAAAGGTAGGAAATGAGCTGATTTTGTTAGTCTATCCACAATGACCCAAACTGCATCGTTGCTCTTAGGAGTTTTGGGCAGACCAGTCACAAAGTCCATTGTAATCTTTTCCCATTTCCACTGTGGAATCATCAGAGACTGAAGAGGTCCTATAGGCCTTTGATGCTCGGCTTTCACTTGCTGACACACCAAGCACTTGGCCACATACTGAGCAATCTCTCTCTTCATGCCTTTCACCAAAAATTTTCCTTTAAGTCTCTGTACATCTTAGTGCCACCTGGATGCACAGTATAGGGAGAGTAGTGAGCCTCTTTCAAAATTTAGCCTTTAGCTCTTCACTGTTTGGCACACAAAGTCTTCCTTCAAATTTCAGGGATTCATCTTCCATTATATAAAATTCATTCTGATCTCCTGTTTGTACCACTTCTTTAATCCTTTATAGCTCTGATCTTCCATCTGGGAGGACTTGATTCTGTCAACTAAGGTCGGCTGGAGTACAAGTGTTGCAATAAGTCCATCAGACTGCTGTACTCTCAGACCAACCTCCCACTTCTCCAGATCTTAATACGTGAGGCTGGGAGGTAATCATAGCAGCTAACTAAGAGGATTTTCTGCTCAAGGCATCAGCTACTACATTGGCCTTCCCAGGATGATACTGTAGATTCAGGTCATAATCCTTCAATAGTTCCAACCACCTCCTCTGCCTTAAATTCAGCTCCTTCTGTGTGAAAATGTATTTTAAACTCTTATGATCTGTATACACATCACACGACACTCCATATAGATAATGCCGCCAAATCTTCAGAGCAAAAACCACAGCAACCAATTCCAGGTCATGAGTAGGATAATTTTGCTCATAAGGTTTCAGTTGTCTGGAGGCATAAGCTATCACTCTTTCATTCTGCATCAAAACACATCCCAATCTTTTCGAGAGGCATCAGTGTATATAGTAAAACCTTCAGATCCCGTTGGAAGAACAAGAATGGGAGCTGACACCAGGCGCTGCTTTAACTCCTAGAAACTTTCCTCACACTCCACTGTCCAGTCAAACTTCACTCGCTTTTGGGTTAAGCGAGTTAGGGGTAGAGCAATGCGAGAAAAATTCTCCACAAATTTTTGGTAATACCCGGCTAATCCCAAGAAGCTTCTGACTTCTGCCATATTGGTAGGTCGGCTCCAATTAGTGATAGCTTCAATCTTTTTCGGGTCCACAGATACACCATCTTTAGAGATTATATGACCCAAGAAAGATACTTGATCCAACCAAAATTCACACTTCTTCAGCTTGGCATAAAGCTTCTTCTCTTGCAGAATCTGTAGCACAATTCTCAGGTGGTCCTCATGCTCCTTATGGCTCTAGGAATATATCAGAATATCATCAATGAAAACCACCACAAACTGATCCAGATATGGTTTAAAAATTCTGTTCATTAAGTCCATGAATGCTGCTGGGGCATTAGTTAACCCAAACAGCATCACCAAGAACTCATAGTGGCCATATCTGGTTCTAAATGCTGTCTTTGGTACATCCCCTTCTTTGATTTAAGCTGATGGTACCCGGACCTAAGATCAATCTTTGAGAATATCCGGGCTCCTTGAAGTTGATCAAACAAGTCGTCAATCCTTGGCAGAGGATACTTATTTTGCACTGTTTCTTTATTGATTCCCCGGTAATCAATGCAGAGTCGAAGACTGCCATCCTTCTTCTTAACAATAGAACTGGAGCACCCCAAGGAGAAGCACTGGGTCTAATAAATCCTCGATCTAGGAGCTCTTGCAGTTGATCCTTCAGTTCTTTTAGCTCAGCCGGGGCCATACGGTAAGGGGCCTTTGATATAGGCCCAGTTCCAGGAACTAGATCAATAGAGAACTCGACTTCTCGATCAGGAAGTAAATTAGTCAAATCCTCAGGGAAGACATCTGGAAATTCTCGAGCTATGGGAATATCCTCCAACTTGGTCTCTTCTTGCTGAAGGTCCTTGATTACAACAAGAAATCCTTGACCATCACTCATCAAATACTTTCCAGCCTGCATCGCTGATATGAACACTAAGGCTAGGTGTTTCTGACCATCAATAAAACTGAACTCAGGTTGAGCGGACTAAGCCTGCAGAATCTAGTGCTGCAAGTCCCGCATCGACTGCGCCATACCCGAGAGAACCTGAAGCATCTCGATTGGAGTTGCTGCTGATCAGTCCCAACTGAATTGGCAGGGGCAGCAGCTCCGGTGGCTTCTAGACCTCCCGGTTGGCAAGCATTACCAACCTGGGAACTCTCATCATTTTGTCGACTTCTAGTGCGACGTGCCAATCTTATCTCCTGATAAATTAGTTGTAATTAATATCACTGTAAACATTAATTGCTAGGCTTTCAAAGCATAATTTCTGAAATTCCTTTAAATTTATAATTGTCTCTATGTTACTCTAGTGTTTTGCCTAAAGTGTCATCATGTATATGTCCCTAATGTCATAACTAGGCTCTGATACCACTAAAGCTGTCACGCCCCAGTCCCAAAATTCGAACTAGGATGACAACCCGTCGCATGCCAGGCATGCAAGGCGTCTTGAACTTATCACATAATCAATATAAAGCAAATTCATATCCATGATTTATTACAAACCAGAATTATCAGTCTTGGGCTATCTGCCCTACACACAAACAAATCTGAACTAAATCAATATAATAAAACAAGTCTTCTTAATAGAAACTCCTTCTATCTTAATTATCCATCTTCATTCCTGAGGCTCTAAAAACATTATGAGAATTTTATGAGCTCACACTCAATAAGTAAGCCTAATATAATTTCAAATTTTCATTTATCAGGCTATCATTAGGTTCATGTCATCAGATCAATTAGTTTGAAACTTAATTCAATAACAATTACATTGTTTATACTGTCATTATTTTTCTTTATGTGTCCCACGGCCCTACAATACACATCATGTGTAGCCCTCTTAAATATCTCCTAAGAGGAAGGGTCCTGGTACCAGTATTCTGTCATCTGTCATGTGATAATCTATCATGTGATGTGATAATCTGTCATGTGAGAATCTGTCATGTGGGAATCTGTCATGTGATGATCTATCATGTGAGAATCTGTCATATGGAAATCTGTCATATGAGAACCGCGGCGACACATAAAGTTTTACTGTTATTATCATGATTACATATTATCATAGTAATAACATGATTTTGCCAAATTAACATAATTATATTTAACTGTAATTTCATAGTTCACAAATTAAATAATTAATAAAATTATAATACTTGACTTACTTACCACAGTACATAAATTTCACTTGATAACCCAGCTAATTGGACTCCTGGGAACCTACAGAATCATTTTTCATTATTAAATTTCTAAAATCTGAATTATAAAATAATTCTTAAACTCTACCCAAACCACTTCACGGGCCCAACTTTGGGCTTGAATATCTCTCAATGTATATACCCAAATAGGAAATAAAATTATTCCCAGAAACTAGAATCAATCCTGATTCGGGCCATATATTACTTTGCCATTCTCGGCTCGATACAGGGCCCAAAATGCTGCTCAAATTGGGCTCAGAGACGGCCCAACAAGGCCCAAAAATCGAACGGCCCAATGGCCCATTACTCTTTATTAACCCAGCTCCTCTATTTCAAAAGAAACAGAGGAGCTGAGAGTCGCGCCGGCGGCCAGGGCCGACGTCGACCAAATTGAAGGCGGTCTGGCTGCCGTTGGTCGGACCGTGGCCGGCCGCGGCTGCGGCCAGCCTCTCCCACCCTCTCTCTCTCTCATCAATTTGGCACTTTAAAGCTTTCCTTTCTCCCTCTTTGCCCGCGTGTCTTCCACGGTGCCGGCGCCAATTCCGGCCAAATTGGCGTCGGTCCGGCCGCCGTTGGCCGGACCAAAGCCGGCCGTCGCCGGGGTCGACCTTCCCTCCTCTCTCTCTCTCTCCAATTTTTCTTTTATTCTTCTCTTTCTTTCTCACTGTCTTCCATGGCTAAGAATCACGCCGGCGGCGACCGACCACCATGGCCGGCCGGACCTCCACCGGACGCATGCCCGGCGCCGATGGAGGTCTCCGACCAAGGTCCAGGCCCGACGAGGCGGCGAGCACACCGCTGCCCCGAACCAAGGATCGGACCGGCGGTAGCTCTTTCCCTGTCATCTCTCTCTCTCTCTCCCCCGCTCTCTTCTTTCTCTCACTGTTCTCGGCACCCCACCGGACACCGCCCTCGGTGCCGGTGGGGTTGTCGGCCGGGGCTCAGGCCCGGCGAGGCGGCGGGCACGCCGTCGGGCCTGAACCAGTGTCGTCTCACGGAGGAAGGGAAGGGAAGGGAGCTGGGTTCTGTAACCCGGCTCCTCCTGTTCTCCGTTTTTTTTTTTTAAATTATAACTTTCTCTCTCAATCCTTCTCTCTCCCATGCATGGACAGGGGACTTACCAGAGGCAGGCGCGCTGGGGAAGAAATGTCTGTACGAGGAGATGATGAGAAGGGGGTGTCCACGTATGATGGGAAGGAGGGTTCCACATTATCTTTTATAGGCATTGTAGAGTCCCCAAATCAAGGGACTCTGTAATTAGATATACTTGGAATTCAAATATCTAGAGTCTATCATCTGATCTCGTGATAACTCTCACAAGCAATTAAGATATACTTGGAATTCAAATATCTAGAGTCTATCATCCGATCTCGTGATAACTCTCACAAGCAGTTGAGAAATCTAGGGGATTACAATATAACATCAAATTTTTAAAATATTCCTAAATCAAATTTATATACTAAATCAAATTTATTAAAAATCTTAAATTATCCTAAAATACCCCTAAATCAAAGTATTTTTAAAAATTCTTTGAGATATCCTAAGGAGGATGCAAAGATCATCATCCTAAACAAATAAACTTCTCCTCGTGTTTGTTTGATAAATTTCTCCAACGTAAATTTGTTTGTTTTCAAAGCATGGTGGGGAAAAACTTTTTACAAAGGTCACACTAGAAAGTCCATTCCTCCAAAACAGAGTTTTTACTCTGCTTGAGATCACTGCATCATTATGAATCTTGCTTAAAGCTTAGACCGATGAAGGAGGAAAGGAGATCATAAAATTAACAGCCTCGGGATCACCATGCGCTCTCTACGATAATATGAGCTAAGCTTAATCTCAGATTAGTTGAAGATGATAGCTTCTATTCTATAATTTATCTCAATAAAAATGATGTTTTTAAGTTGAAATCTTGATGCCAATTTAGAAGAAATTTTATTTATTTATTTTTATTTGGGTAAAGGCGGATGATCACACTAATCGATTGCAAGTCAATTCAGATACATCAAAAAATAGTATTTATTTTAATACAAGGGACAGGGGTCATCCTGTTTTCAAACCCAAAACCCAGAATGATAGGCGACTGAGGCGCAACCCAATCCGCCGCAGCATTAGCTTCTCGGTAGACATATCGAATCTGGACTGAATGAACCTTCCAGAAGGTAGCCCAAATATCATGGAGTAAAGGGTTGGTAGGGATGTGATCACAAAAATCCTGCCGAACCCAACGGATGACCGTAGTGGAATCGCCCTCTATAAGTAGGCAGTGGGCATAGAGGATCCGCTGGTGTATCAAATACTACCCAGGCTGTATAAAGCTCTGCCAGAAAGATTGAGGAGTCAAGAAGGCTAAAGCCACCAGCTGCCAACAACACTCCATCAGTCCCACGGATAATAAAAGCTGAGCCTGCACTTCTTTCCCTGAACACTCCTATCAAAATTGATTTTGACAAACCCTGAAGGGGGGCTCCCAAGCAATGAAGACCATGTGTGGTTCGCTGTTGAGGCAGCAGAGGAGCCCCAGTAGCCAAAGCTGTCAGAATAAAAATAAACCCATGAAATGCGCATTCTTCAGAGAAGGAAATAGCTTTCCTCACAACCCTTGGGGAGATACAACCTCATCACTGAAAATCAGCAAGTACGCGATAGCCAAATCTGGTAGGCTGTGCAAGCCCAGATAGCTCTGTGTTGAAATCTCCTCCGAATGTCACTAAAAAAACTAGTCCTCCGAGAGCCGTCAGGACCCTCTGTAGGGTGGTAATCGATCATCCGTCAGATCTGACTCACTCTAAGGCAACTAAAATGGCATGATTAGTGGTCTCCTCCTTTCCACATAATGGGCAGGTGGCCTGAATGGGCATTCCCCTTCTAACAAGCAAGAAACAGGTAGGAATGCAATCTCACGCTAGCTTCCAGATAAAAAGATGGATAATGGGATGAATAATAATCATACTGCATCCATCGTACGCTACGACTGTGGTCTATAAATCTTCATCAGATCTTTGGTAGGCATACTAGAGGGACATGATCTCTTTCATAATTTGGTATTAGATGAATGCCCCGTATGAGCAGAACTCTGTGAGCTAACTCCATCCGAAAGAATTGAGACACTGTAGATAAGTGCCAAGAAATATGATCCTAAGAAACTCTCATGCTTTTGGGCATCCCTGGTTTTTATCTTAATGTTATTTCCAACATGATATCTCCTAATGATGGAGCCTGTGGGAGGGAGAGATTGGGGTCAGAAGTAGAGGTGGGCACTGGCCATACCTGGCATGGCACGGCCTAGGCCCACCATGCCTTAAGAATTGCTGTGCCGTGCCTGCACGACCCATTAACAAATGGGCCGTGCCACGCACGACGCAGAAAAAAATTCAAATTCAGCTTGGCTCGTGACCCATTCTTACCATTTTACCCCTCCCAATAGTCATATAATGGCAATTGGGAATTCTATGAATAATAGGCATGGGCACTGGGCCGTGCCGTACGGCCCAGGCCCATCGTGCCAAAAAAATTACCGTGCCGTGGCACGGCTCATTAACAATGGGCCGTGCCAGGCATGGCCCATTAACAAATGGGCCGTGCCAGGCATGGCCCATTAACAAAATGCTAGGCATGGATTTAAATTCGGCACGGCCATGACCCATCAAGAAATGGGCCACGGGCCGTGCTTGGAACGACCCAGTAGGGCCATTGCTGGGCCATGCCAAAATGGCCCTTCTGGGCCATGCACCTAGGCACCAGCCAGCTGATCCAAGCCATGATCCTGATCGGCGATGATTGATCAGACGGTTGCGATCCATTCGATCGGTGATGATCTAACGGTTGCGATCAATCCAAGCCATGATCCCGATCGGCGATGATCATCCGACGGTTGCGATCCATCCATCATCCGACGGTTGCGATTGATCCAAGCTATGATCCCGATCGGCGATGATCAATCCAACAGTTGCGATCCATCCGATCGGAGATGATCCGATGGTTGCAATTGATCCAAGCCATGATCCCGATCGACAATGATCGATTGAACTGTTGCGATCAATCCGATTGATCCGATGTCTGCGATCGATCCAAGCCATAATCACGATCGGCGATGATCAATCCGACGGTTGCGATCCATCTGATCGGAGATGATCCGACGTCTGTGATCGATCCAAGCCATGATCCCGATCGGCGATGATCAATCCGACGGTTGTAATCCATCCGATCGGAGATGATCCGACTGCGATCGATCCAAGCCATGATCCCGATCGGCGATGATCAATATGATCCATCCGATGATCCGATGGTTGCGATCGATCAAGCCATGATCCCGATCGGCGATGATCAATCCAACAGTTGCGATCCATCCGATCGGAGATGATCCGATGGTTGCGATCGATCCAAGCCATGATCCCGATTGGCAATGATCGATCGGACTGTTACGATCAATCCGATCGGAGACAATTTGCGATCGATCCAAGTCATGATCCCGATCGACGATGATCGATCAGATCGTTGCGATCAATCTGATCGGAGACGATCTGATAGTTGCGATCGATCCAAGCCATGATCCCAATCAGGGATGATCGATCCGACGGTTACGATCGATCCGAACGGAGACGATCCGACGGTTGCGATCGATCCATGCCATGATCCTGATCGGCGATGATCGATCCGACGGTTGCGATCCATTCGATCGGCGACGATCCGACGGTTGCGATCGATCCAAGCCATGATCCCGATTAGCGATGATCGATCCGATCCGACGTTGCGATCGATCCATGCCATGATCCTGATATGTCGATCGAGATGGGCACGATATTGCGATCGATCCAAGCTATGATCCCGATCGGCGATGATCGATCACGATCCTACGGACATCTTCATCGATGCCTTGAAGAATCGATGCCATGATGATCCGATGATGCGACTGCGGCACATGATCCCATTCGAACGATCGATCCGATCATCCCGATCGGCCATGCGATCGGGGATGATCGAGATCTATCCCATTCCGAAGTTGCGATCGATTGATAATGATCGATCCGACGGGATCCATCCGATCGGCGATGATCCGTGGTATTATGTTCTAGAGGTCAGGCCTATTCTGTACCACCTATCCCACCATTATGGTGGTCATATAAGCTATATTAAAGTGCCATGCTGGGCCAACAGAAAAAAATTTTTTCCTGTAGCAAATCATGGAAATTCTATGAATAGATGAACTCTCCCTCATTCTTACCACACCAAACAAACTCCTCTATTACTACTATTTCTCTCTTCCAGCAAGTGCTCTAGTAGATTAGCAATTTAATTTTTAGTTTGCAAGTGTTCTTACAAGTGGCAAGTGCTCAAGCAAGTAGTCAAGTGCTACAAGGTCAATTCTTGTTGAGAGGCGAGAGCGCAAGAGGAAGCTCACAAATCTCGGCTCCACGCCTCCACCTCTGATCTTTTCTCAATTCCTTTTTGTGGGTTAGTTTTTATTTTTTTGCATTATTAATTAAAAATTTTAGATATGACATCTTTTAACGAAAGTAATTTTAACATGCACGCTTTTTCTGAGGGTGAGGAAACTAATCCCCAAGGACCCCAACCCCAATCCCAACTCCAAGTTCCATCTAGAGCTAGTGTCAGTGAGTGTCAAACCTCTTCTCGTAAGAGGACTAGTAATGTTTGGATTGATTTCGATAGAATTATGGTTGATGGAGTCTATAAAGCAAAATGTAAAAAATGTGCAAAACTTTACAGTTGTTCTAGTACTGGGGGAACAGGGCATCTAAGAAGACAAAAGAGTCATAGGATGCATGATTCCCGTCAGCAAGGACTCCTTAATATACAAGAGGGATCACTTGTAGGCAATTTTGCATATAACCATGAAAATCAAAGAAAATTACTGGTAAGATGGATAGTTCAAGATGAATTACCTTTCAGCTTATCTGAATCTTATAATTTTGAAAGATATGTTCAATTAGGCCTACAACTTGCTTATAAAAGAACTAGTAGTCGTACCTTTAGAAGAGTGGCTATGACAAACTTTTTAGCAATGAAACAAAGTTTAACGGAAAGCCTCTCAAATTTAAATGCTAGAATTTCTTTAACTTCTAATATTTGGTCGGTCATAGTAATTGTTTTATTGCTTTACTGCTCATTATATTGATAATGATTGGTAATTAAATAAATGAATTATTGCTTTTCGTGCTTTTGATTTTCCGCATTCAGGACAAAAATTTCAAATATTATTTATCAAACCCCATGCTCATATAATATTAATAATAAAATAATGTCAATTACTTTTGATAATGCATCTAATAATAATTCTGCTGTTATTTATTAAATGACTTTTTGCATCCCATTTTAGATGGACAATTATTTCATATTAGATGTGCATGTCATATATTAAATCTTTCTGCTCAATCTGGCATGAACATAATTCAAGAGGTTATTTCAAAAATTAGAAATGCAGTTTCTTTTATTCATGCTTCAAGGTCAAGACTTCAAGAATTTAAACAATTATGTGTAGATCATGGTAAACGTTTTAAAAAATTTAAACTTGATGTAATAACTCGTTGGAATAGTACCTATGCCATGATACATGATGCATATCCATATAAGAACTTATTAAGTGCTTATATTAATGAGCGTGGATTAGGATTTACATTGACTGAAGCTGATTGGAATCAAGGTAAAAATTTAGAAGATTTTTTGGTTACTTTTTATGATACTACAAATGTTCTTTCAGGTATTTATTATCCAACTTCTTGTTCATTTTTACAAAAAGCATGTGTAATTAGTGAAAAATTTTAAAGAATATAGATATCATGAAGTTTTAATGCCTATTATACATAATATGGAAACTAAATGGAATGAATATTGGAATAGAATATGTCCATTACATAACTTAGCTGCTATTTTTGATCCTAGAGTTAAATTAAATGGTGTAATTTTTTTAATTGATCAATATTGTGAAAACATGAATCAAAATCCTGCTAAAGATGAGGTAACACGACTTCTTAATGATATTTATGATTTATATAATGATAAAATTTATGGATCTAGAATACCTGCTCAAAGCTCTGCTTCTTCTTCTAGATCTCATTCGTCATCTATTTTTTCATTTATTAGAAGACACGCACATGCTTCATCTTCTTCATCTTTAAGTAATGAAGAATTTTATTTACGAAACGATCTTCATTCTGCATATGATGAAGATCAAATAGAAAGTCTAGATGTATTAGCTTGTGGAAGAGTGTTAAAAATTAATATCCTGTTATGTCTGCCATTGCACGAGATATTTTAGCTGTGCCGATGTCCACAGTAGCATCGGAATCCGCTTTTAGTGCATGTCGACGTATTTTGGACGAAAAGAGAAGTAGGATGACTGGCGAAACAGTTGAGATGCTTATCTGCTTCAAAGACTGGTTGGATGCTGAGGCGAGGCTTCAAGATAAAGGTGGACATGACTTAACCAACGAAGATGATGATGACACAAAACTACTGATGACTGTTGAGTGATGAGTGAGTCATTTCTACTTTTATAATTATATATTTTTATTTTTTAAATTATTAAAAACTTAAAGTAAGTCATCTTTATTTTTTTTTCTATTTTTTTCTCCTTACTTATTGTATTATGTTCTGGAGGTCAGGCCTAGCTCCCTCCCTTCTGTACCATTTTGATTTTAAATTAATAAACTGGTAGAGTCTATGCCAAACTCCCCACCATTAAGATGACTTTATATTAATAAAATTTCATTATTCCTAATAATTTTTTAATTTATAAAAAAATAAATTTTTTACAAATTTTTTTATTTGAGTTGTGTACGGCCCAGGCCTAGGTGGACCGTGCCTGGCACGGCCCAAGCCCACTGGGCTCTGCTTGGCATGGCCCACCTGGGCCGGCATAGCCCAGGTGGCTGGGCTGTGCCAGGCATGGCCCAGGTGGGCCTGGGCTACCGTACCGGTATGGCACGATGAGCCGATTTCAGACCCGTTATGAATCATGCCGTGCTATGCCAATAAATTTTTTTTTACGTTTGATACAATATGATTTACAAGATTATTTTTGCACGATTCATATGGGTCTAGACCGTGCCGTGTCATGAGCGGCACAGCCCAGCCTATCTTTAGTCGGAAGTGGTGAGGAAATCATCATCAGGCATGGATCTTGATTGAGACCTCATCATCCCCGGGATCAGAGTCGAGATCTTAGAAGTCAAGTGGAACCGTTTGATCTTGATCAAACGGCAAATGTTCTCCACTGTCTCAAATTTGGGAAAGGCGACGTTTTTCCGATTTTATTCGCTCCGGCTTTGGAGGGAGGGGAGAAAAAGTAGGGTTTCATACGAAGGGAAGAAGAAGAGATCGTTTGATGGCGAACGACGGCTTGAACTGGGAGGGTTTGCTCAAGTGGAGCCTCGCTCATGCCGATGGGACCAAACCCTCTCGCAATCTCAGGTGTTCTACGGTTAAATTCTTAGCTTCCAATTCTTTAATTTGCGGGTTTAAGCTGTATTAATTAGTTCTTTCTTTTCCTAGAGTTTTTTTTTTTGGCTGCTTTTAATATTTGTATGGGTTTGTTGTTTTAATTGTTTGAGTTCAGTGAGGAGGATCGGAAGTGGTTCATGGAGGCGATGCAAGCCCAGACGGTCGATGTTGTT
Source organism: Calamus simplicifolius (assembly GCA_900491605.1). Taxonomy (NCBI): domain Eukaryota; kingdom Viridiplantae; phylum Streptophyta; class Magnoliopsida; order Arecales; family Arecaceae; genus Calamus; species Calamus simplicifolius. Next base: position 795,139 of record UESW01003956.1, on the reverse strand, counting down.
AAACGAATGAAGGAGATTGCTCTCGTTATGAATACTCCAGTGGATGTTTTAGAGGCTCAGGGCGTCACCCCAGAAAATATTGAAGGTGCGTTATATGCACCGATATTAACCGTCTCAGCTTATTGTGTCATAGTTTTGGTGGATGAAGAGATCTCCTGAAGAAAATAGGAAAATAGACTTAAGAAATTTAGCGAGTACCTTGGGGCATTCATGAAGAACTTTTATGGGTTTACCCACTTGGTTCAAACCCTGGATCCTATGCCCTTTTACATGAGCCAGTCTCCAAATTCAAAAGCAAAGGTTATTGTAAGCTTTAGGAGTTATTTTATCACAAGTTCCTTCTTGACTTATTACCAGTCTTTAGAGACTTCCTTTTCTTTTGCGGATTCAACAAGTGATGATTGCTTAACACTTCCATGAACATGCTGTTGGTTTTGTCTTGGTAGACTCTTGGCCACCTCCAATTAATGAGCATGAAGCATGCCAATTCTTTTGTTTCTGAGGACATATGTGATTTGGATGCAATCATTTATACAGAAAACTAAATACTCTCTAAGCAAAAAAAGAGTAATAGAAACTTGGTGGGAGTTTCATTTCTTTTAGGTGGACATTATTTAACTTAGTTATTTAACTTAATTTTGTTTAAGGCAGCCCTATCTTTATTGTATTTATGATGAAAAAAACACTTTCTTTGTATTTGTGGAAGATCGAAGATGATGCCTTCTCCTCTGTTCAACTAGATGTTTGCTTCTTGTCTTTTCATACCTTTTCAAGAAATAAATGAATCCAGAAACTATTGACGCATTCCCTGGAAAGGGAGGTCCGGTTTGAATAAGTTGACTTTATGAGAAAAAGTTTAGGATCTGAAGACCAGCAGATGGCTATTTTCACTTTTTGCTAGGGTTTGATTTGGGGAAATCATAGTGAATTGTTTTATTTTATTTATTTTATTTTTATCTTAAGGAAAATAATAACATATGGGAAAAGCAGTGCACTCTATACGATGAAGGTAATAGAAGACATCATCCTTCATCTATCTCATTCTTCATTTTCTTTCCTTGAAGGCAATAGAAGATACGAGACTGAATTTTCATTAAAGATAATCTGCTAATAGTTGAAGATCCGAGTTGCTGCTAATAATCAAAATAATATTCACATTAAACATCAACACGACTGGGTGATATTAGGTCTGTTATAATGTTATGGTCAGTTTAGAGGGAACATTGAGTTTAAGATTGATTGAAACATGGTAGATATAACAGACGTCCATGGGTTTAAAAATGGTTGGCTTTAGCTTAAATTGATTTGCTCTTATATTGTATGTACTACATCCTTTATTGTTATTTTTCTTTTTATCTTCATTTTCTTGCAGTCAATGAATGTGCTACCCATTTCTGCAGGTATGTTGGATGAGCTGCAAGAGCATGTTGAATCTATTGACATGGCCAATGGTAAAGTTTATCAATGTTCTTTTCTTTCCCTTTCTGTACATTGTTTTCTCATCTATTTTTGTTTGTGTGTGCATGTCGATGCCTGTTTGCATGTATATGGGTGGATTGGTTAAACATGTGTGAAGGTGCCTGTTAATGTTGATGTTGTTAGTTGTAACTTCTTTTCCCCACCTTTTTCTTATGTATAGACAAAAACTATAGTTGAAAGTCCTAGAGTCAATCACCGATGTCTTTATGCACGAAAATCTCTAAAATTCATAATTTATATCCTGTTAATTTGCTTTATATTATGCATCTTCACTTCTAGAAATGTTAACACAGTGCTCAGCTGCCTTGACTAATTAGTTGATAACCCGTTCCAGTTCTTTCACTATTTCAATTGTCTTTTCTGACTGGCAAGAGCCAGAGGCAAGAGACGGCAAGTTCTCACCAATAAACATCCACTGAGTGTCTTTTGTAATTATAGGTAATGTGAGATGACAGGTTCTTACTAATGATGTATGGTCTGGGTAAAATCTGCAAAATTAATTGTAGATTAGCTAGTACAATGCTCTAGTGAATTTAAACTGAAGATAAGAGATTGTTCTGAGTATTAGTTGAACCTGAATTCTTGTTATGTAGGTGTTTAAGCATGAAATGACTCATCAGATACTTGTTTTAGCTTTATTTTAAAAATGAATTACTTTCATTTCAGAACTTATGATGAGTTTAATGGATCAAGTAGAATTGAATTCTAGATTTTTTTTTTAATGCACACAATCAACCAGACATATGAAACAGAAAAAAAAAGTTGAAGAATATCTGATTCTTGCATGGAGTGATTGCAACTTACCCAAAAGTGAGTCTTAGTAAAGAATAATTTTGTTATTGTAACTGTTATTGTCATGTGTGCTGCATATCTTTTCTGTTGCTCTATTCTGCAAAAGGTCTGTTCTACTGAACTTTTCACAGCCTCACATTTCTAATCCTACATATTGCTTATAGAAACTTTTTTTTGTGGGCTATATATCACTGAGAATTGTTCTAGGAGAGCGATATAGGCATTGCTAAGAGCATCCAATTTTGAAAGTTTGCTCCTTTGAGGTCTGCTTATTCTATCTAGTATTTTTCTATAAAATGCAACAGACCTTCACTCTATTGGTGGCTTGGTTCCTCTACTTGGTTACTTGAAAAGTTCCCATGCTAATATCCGAGCAAAGGCTGCAGAAGTTGTAACCACCATTGTGCAAAATAATCCCAAGAGTCAACAACTTGTAATGGAAGCTAATGGATTAGAATCCCTCCTTTCAAATTTCACTTCGGATCCTGATATTACTGCACGAACAAAAGCTCTTGGTGCGATATCCTGTAAGTAGATGTCTTGTTCACATTACTTTTTTTTACTTAGAACAGAAATACATAATTATTTGTTTTAATTTCATTATACATGCAATTGCTATGTTGATAATTCACTGTGTTCTCATGTGTTATCCAGCGTTGATTCGCCATAACAAGCCAGGGGTTGCTGCATTTCGTCTGGCAAATGGCTATGCAGCTTTGAGGGATGCATTGAGCTCAGAAAATGCCAGATTTCAAAGGTACCTTTTATCTTTGGTCGTTCACCTACTTGGCTGAACCATATGCCTATTAACTGAGTTGTTGGTTGGATGCACTGCGCTATCATGAGTGGTGCAAGTCTTATTTTCAGCTAATGGAATCATCATAGCAGACATAAGATCAGTCATAATGGTGATGAAAACAATGTGGGGTTGAGAAGGTCAATGAGTGGGAATCTAATTGCTGAGATCTCAGATCTCTGTTAATTTAGAAAGAAGTGGAATAAAACAGATTTGATTCCTAATCTGTTCTTGTTAGATATTCAATGCTTTTTTAACAACCCTTCCCCTCCCCCCTTCCTGAAGCTTTATCTTTGTGCTTGTGCTCATAACCAAATTGTTTCAACAGGAAGGCTCTCGATCTAATTCAGTACCTGCTACATGAAAACAATTCAGACTGCAGTCATGTTACAGAGCTTGGATTCCCTCAGCTTATGATTCATCTAGCCTCCAGCGATGATTCAGGAGTGCGGGAAGCTGCTTTAGGTGGCCTTCTAGAGCTGGCTCGTGACAGGACATGGGGAAACAGTGATAATGCATTAGCTGAAAAAGATAAGCTGAGACAGGTACTCCAAGGCCGAATTGAGGGCATAGAGTCTATGAACTCCGATGATCTTGGGGCTGCTGCTAGGGAGGAGAGACAACTTGTGGACTCCCTGTGGAGAAGATGCTACGGCAAGCCATCCTCTCTTCAAGAGAAGGGCCTCGTTGTGCTTCCAGGAGAAGATGCACCTCAGCCGCCACCTGATGTCGCCGGGAAGCTTTTTGAGCCACCACTTCGGGCATGGGCAGCACAACACTTGGTGCAGAGTTCAAACTCCATGCATGAGGAGGACAGCCCACTGTTACTGGGCCCTGGACCTGTGGATGAGTTGTCCGGTGCACAACACAGAGGAGGCTCTGTTTCAGGAGGAGGAGGAGGAATTGTGGAACCGCGATCACCGTAGTTGGTTCATGGAATTTTAGTCCTGACTAGAAAGTAGTGCATGCTAATATAATGGGCATGGATAAAGGCCAAGATTGTTACTTCGTATATGAGCCATGTGTGTATGTTGGAAACTAGCACTAGAGTTCATTAGAATTGAAGTCAAAAGGTTGAAGTAGGAAAGGTTCAAGTAAAACAGTTGCTCGTTTGGACCAGCACCACCTTGCCAAGTAATTACCATTTAGCCGAAAAGGAGCTTCCCTTGCGAATTGAAGGTTTTGACTTAACCGGTGGGAGGTGCTGCTGCTGCTGCTGCTGCTAAAGACTGTCTTGCTCAAATAAGCACGACGTCTGGTGTTAATGAAAGAATAATACGATTTGATGGTGAAGTGATGGAGACCATCGCCATCTGTTAGAATTCATACGGGGTGGGGGTTGATGACGTTGGTTGGCCAACTTCGTGCGTTGGTCCAGCGGAAGGTAGCTCTCACATTCAGGGCGTTTTTAAGCATATGGAGGGAGGAGAACGTTTTTAAATGGACTATCGATTTAGAGGGAACGATCGGAGCAGTGAAGAGTGGCATTCCGAGAGGGTGGCGTTGTGGATCAGAGGTTTGCGATTGGAGGCTAAAAAGGGTCTAGTGTTTTCGTAAGTTGCAGCTTTTTCTAAGGTAACAGAGGTCCTGTAGAAGTTTCCGTTGGTCTTTTGAGGTCTACAGTACATCTCTCTCTCTCTAGCACTTCATTAGTCGATCTTATGCGACTCCGAGGAATAGAGTGGAAGAGGTTTGAAGAGAGATAAAGTCGAAGAGGTTTGAACGTTCATCTGGAATCTTAAGTTAGATCAAATAAAAATTTTAATTTTTGAATGAGATTTAAAATAAAAAAAAATGATTTGCAACGTAATATCAAGAATATAGTTGAAAAGTAAGAGAGTTATGCTTATAATCTTGAGGCATAATATTAATCAACTCAGATAAATTTAATTATATTGTTAAAACCTAATATAATTCTAATTAATTCTTGATCATGTTTAACTTGATTAAGCATGGAACTATAGTGAGAAAAAAAAAAAGTGAGGGTAAAAGGGTATTATACCACCAGGAACACTAGTCCACCTTAAATAGAGGTTATGTGGTGGCCACTTGAAGGTAAAGTTGAGTGTAATTATGGTTTAATCGAAAAACCAAATCGAATCGATGCAATTGAGTTTGATTTTTTATATTTGGCAATCTAGTTCAGTTTTTTTTTTTTTTTTTAAGAATTGGTTCTTCATGTTTGATTTTTATTTTCAGGATTAAAATTGAAAAAGCTAAACCGAATCCCTTATAGTTATTCCAATAGCTAGATTAGTTAAATTTTGTATTTAGAGTTTAAACAATAAGGCCATAACTCTGCTACTCCTTCCTTCTTTCAGATTTTTGGGCTTAAAAGCTCAAACAAAGGCTCTTGAAAAAGACTTTGTACGCTAATAAATTTTACATAGGTTGCACCATCTTCTTTTATTGATCCATGCACATCCTATATAGCTTAATACGATAGGATGGGATGGGATAGCATGTATTATGATTATGAATTCGTAAGTGGTATACTTCTTTTGATGGAATGGGATGGAATGACTTGTCTTTCAAAAAAAATATTAAGATATTTAAGTTATAAAATTACAACACCGTAGTTGTAAAATTACAATACTCATTCAAAAACATTAAGATAGTTTTATGATATTCGATGAAAAAAAATTATGACATTCAAGTTATAAAATTACAACACCATAGTTATAAATTTACGATACTCGTTTAGAAAGCCAAAAAAAATTACGATATTGTAAATTTATGACACCGTAGTTATAAAATTAGGACTTTCATTAAGAAATACATAATTTATTTTAAAAAAAGCTGAATGAGTATTAATGCGTGTTATACCAAAATTTAAGATGACACACCAGTTGTAAAATTACTGACACCGTACTTATAAAATTAAAACACCCATTAAGAAAGCTAAAAAAATTATGATATCTCAATTATAAATTTACACATCGTAGTTATAAAATTACGACATCCATTGAAAAAATATGTTTGACATAAATTCTAAAAAAAAGCTAAAAGGATATTAATACATGTCACGTTAAAATTTAAGATGATACCTTAATTGTAAAATTACAACACCGTAGTTATAAAATTAAGATACCTGATTAGAAAGCCAAAAGAAAAATATTTGTAAATTTAGGATATCGTAGTTATAAAATTATGATACTCATTTAGAAAATGTGTACTACACCTTCTCTTTATAAATTTTTTTTAAAAAAACTGAACAGGTATTAATGGCTTTTCTCATTAGGTATAGTAATTTGTATTCATATGGACCAATAAAAAGAAGCTATGCCGTTCATTAAGATTTGCTGCACCGAAGATGGTGTACAAAAACTTTTCCAAAGGCTCTTAATCGAAAAAATTGATCAAACCAAATTGTTCCAATTTGGTTTTTGATTTAATTTTTGATTTGGTTCAATTGCACATTTTAAAATTTTAGATTTATCTGATTTTGCTAAATTTTGAATTGAACCGATCAAATACTCATCCTACGGCATACAAATGAAATCCACAAGAGTTTATTCGGCAAATTTCTCCCAACAAGTTTCAATTGAAATTAAGGGAAAATGGCAAGAAAGAAAGGAGGAAGAAGAAGGAAGTATCTAAAGTCGGCTTATGAAGCATTGGAACTCAAGTTTTTTATATAAGGAATCGTAGGGAATCTTATTCCTCAACTTAGATAGCTGCTTGGAGGAAGGTTTTTTTCTAACTCACGCACCTTGTTAATTGAAAAATTTTGTCAAACATGTGTGCTTGATTGATGTCCAGCCTACTCTTGGATTGTTCGTTAAGTTAAGATGTTCCTCACACACCCGGGTGTTATATGTTCTTGCAAATTCGGATTCTTAGATTCGCTTACATGTTTAGAAAATAAAAATTATTAAAAATCTTTCTACCATTCATTCTTATTTTGGAGGATATATCCGGTGGAAATGATGAATTTAAATTTTTAGATAAGTATCATATTATTATTTCTTGTTGGGTTTATGGTTGAGTTATTACTGTGTTTTTTTTTACTACTTTGTATGGAACTTAAAAAAATAGGATGAAAAATGTTTTTAGAATGGAAATGAATGTTAACGGCAAATGAGAAGTTAAAAAAAAAATGGATATCTTGGCTAAAAGATCCTAAATTTTCAAAGGAATTAATTATTTCTTGTATAAGCGAAAGAAGATGGTGAACCGAATACTATGAAAATAGGTCAGGATTAATGGTTTGGCTTAGTGAACTCTATCGATGGTTAACTAAAATCTTTCATGACTTAACATTTAATGAAGAGTGTTGCACTGTAAAAAATAGTTTTTAATATATCTTGCTTTTGAAATGGCATTGATTGATTGAAAATCTCATGGTTTTATATTTTAATCCATCTTATCCATAAATTTTGTGATCAAAATTGATTTTGAATACTATTTTAAAACTCTTGTTATGAAGGATCTATTTGGAAGTATCATTTTGATGTGATAGCTCAACTGTTTTGCTTTTGTGAAGCTTAATAATTTTTGTATATATATTTTTATATTATATGATGATAATAAATTTGTCAATATTTCTCAAACTATATCTTATTTATATAAATTTGGTATAATTTCTTCAAACCATATAACCAAGCTTGAATAAAGAGTTAGAGAAAGGATGCTAACTTGAGTTGTATGATTGGTTGGCTGATTTGAAATTGGAATGATACTATTGAATATATTGAATGTTTCCTTTATATGCATTAATTTTGATCAGATATAATAATCGCACTTTGAAGGTTTTTAAATGTATGAGAATAAGTCTTGATATGATTTTTATATCATAAGATGCAAAAATTAGTAGCAAGAATATACATATAAATACACACACACACACACACACACACACATATATATATATATATGTATGTATGTATGTTTATCCAAGCCTAAATCTGATCATTTTCTTCGTTCTTGGATCTACATAGTACACGGATCTTAACGAAAAAAAAAATAAAAAAAAAAAAGATAACTTTAAAATTCATGTGAATTTAACGATAAGAAAGATTATCAAATCTTAAATTTGACTATATTCAAATGTAATCAAATCTATACTCTATATATATATACATATACATATACATACATATACATACATATACATATATATATATATATATATATATATATATGTGTGTGTGTGTGTGTGTGTGTGTGTATATATATATATATGTATGTATGTACATATACATATATGTATATGTATGTATGTATGTATACACACACACACACACACACACACACACACACACACACACACACATATATATATATATATATATATATATATATATATATATATATATATATATGTACATACATACATACATACATACATATATGTATATGTACATACATATATATATATGTATATGTACATATATATATATATATATATATATGTATATATATATATATATATATATATCTATATATATATATGTATATGTACATACATACATACATACATATGTATATGTATACATACAGTATATGTATATGTATGTACATGTATATGTATGTACATGTATATGTATATGTATATGTATGTATCTATATAGATACATACATATACATATACATATACATGTACATATATATATATATACATATACGTATATATATAGGTATGCATGTGTGTATAAATCTTGATGAACATGAGATGCAGAAAGCATGACAATGTATATATAGAAGTGATATCATTGACGATATCAATGGTTTACGTGCAAAATTAATCACTTCACTTGACTCTAAGGTTTGGTCCAACTTAACTATCTAATAAAACTAGAAGGCTCCATGTTTCTGCTTGGTTTGGATCAATTATGTCAAAGTAGGATATACTCTCAAAAATTGGAGCATGATATCACTCCTCTCTTTTGCCGTTGAATGCTGATTAAGGAGGGTAGACGGGACCTTCCTTTCATTGCGGTGATAGATGGGTGGTCAAGCATAACACATCTCTATCTCTCTATTGCCCTCGTTTTATTTGTGCGGACTGGTAGGTAGTCAAGTATGACGCATACCTTTCTTCTTCTCCACTCCTCTCTTGGCACGTCCTCCCCACTCTCTCTCTCTCTCTCTCTCTGCCCCTCCCCGCTATTGCTACAAATGGAGGAAGTGAAGCCTGAATAAGGGCTTGACTCAAAGCCACTAGAAAGCATGTGAAAGGTTGACTCAGATGCACCTCTGTCTTATCGCCACAAACGCCCTTCTGTCGCCCCTACCTCCGCTGCCGTTCACCGGTCAAGTAAAGGTGGACATTGGATCGTGCCATGCCCGGCATGACTTAAGCCCGTCGGATCAGCCAATTTCACGAGCCGTGCTATCTCAGATGTGTTGCTATTAAATCACCTTTAATGAGCGTCAAATGAGCAAAAATTCCTGCAGGCCTTTGAGGGAACAGCGAAATTTCTTCCTTCGCTCGGGAACCTGCAAGGAAAGCCCCGGACCAGTGACTCCGGCGAAGACCCTCCGACACCCAAGTTAGTGATCTGAGGAACAGGAATGGATAACGTTATAATGATTGGACATGGCTTGAGCCCCCTACCTCAAGGGCTGAAGGCCTTTTATATCTGTTCGAAAATCCCTCTTACCATCCGTCCGTCATGGTCAAGTCTTATTCAGACGGTTATTAATTTATGGTCTTCAACATGCCACAAAGTACGGGTCATGGGACTGATTGTGGGGCCACGCCCGTTGTTAGCGGCGCCATGAGGGAGCACGTCCACCGCGCGCGTAGCCGGGCGTGCTCGTGGTGACGTGGTCCGCCATTCTCGAGGGAAGTGGACCACGTAGCTTGAACGTGGATGATTGCCGCCGGAGGCCAACGCCGAGCCGACGCCGGGGCTGACACCGAAGCCGACGCCGACACCATAACCAAGGCCTAGACTGGCTATGGCCGACACGGAAGCCGAGGTGGGCTGTAGCCGACGAGGGGGTCTGGATGGGCCGTGGTCGACGCGGAGGTCGAGATAGGCCGTGGCCGACACGGAGGTCGAGATGGGCCGCGGCCGATGCCGATACCGTGACCAAGCTCAGACTGACTGCGGCCGCGAGGAGGTCGAGGTGGGCCGTGGCCGATGCGGAGGTCGAGATAGGCTGTGGCCGACACGGAGGTCGAGATGGGCCGCGGCCGATACCGACACCGTGACCAAGGCCCAGACTGGTTGCGGTCGACACGGAGGTCGAGATGGGCCGTGGCTGACGCCGACACAGTGACCAAGGCCTAGACTGGCTGCGGCCGACACGGAGGTCGAGATGGGCCGCGGCCGATGTCGACATCGTGACCAAGGCCCAGACTGGCTGTGGCAGACGAGGAGGTCGAGGTGGGCCGTGGCCGACGCGGAGGTCAAGATAGGCTGTGGCCGACACGAAGGTTGAGATGGGCCGGGGCCGATGCCGACACCGTGACCAAGGCCCAGACTGGTTGCGGCCGACACGGAGGTCGAGATGGGCCGTGGCTGACGCCGACACCGTGACCAAGGCCTAGACTGGCTGCGGCCGACATGGAAGTCGAGGTGGGCCGTGGCCGATGCGGAGGTCGAGATGGGCCGTGACCGACACTGAAGTCGGGGTAAGCCGTGCTGAGCCCAATCGCCAAGGAATTGGCTCGCGTGTTCTTTGACCCGATCGGCCATATCAGATCCCCCCATCCCTGAGCTGGTGTCACCATCCAAGTGAAAGGGGCGTCTTCATCTGCGCATTCTAATCGTCGGATTCGTCTCGAGGTTAGGGAGCAGTCTGGGATCCCCAAGATATTGGCGATCATCATTAAGCCGTCAAATCACTGGCATCGATACATTCTGATTGGTCAAGGGGTTCCATCTATCGTGCGCCCGGAGCATCGTTGCAGAGTCCTCCTCAATGATAGCATCCGCGTGGCAGGCGCATCGGGCGAGACGATTTTGAAGATGCCAAAAAAAAATTTTATAAGCAAGGACATGCCCTAGCTTCGATTTCACCTACCGTGCAGAGCCCTTTCCCCTTCCAACTCGAGAGCTCCTCCAACTTCTTCTTCTTCCTCTATCCAGGTTAGTTCCCCATGCCTTCACAGTCATCTTCTTCTTATTCGTCCTCTCGGTCCTCCACAAACCATACCTCTCCGAACCCTAGGGCCATGGCCAAGGAACCGGCGGTTAGGAGTTCGTCAGCAGCTGTAACCCCACGTCCTAGGGCAGCTCCGTCTTCCAGGGCGAGCAGCGGTTCCCCTTAGGGGACCGCCTCCACTGTCACTTCCGTTGACCTTGCGACCTTTAGGGCAGCCTATAACATACCCAAAGAGGTGCGACTGATCGCACCGGGCCCCAATGACAGGGTAACCTCTCCCCCTCGGGGATAGCCCTTTATGAGGAGTTTTTTAAGGCCGGTCTTCGTCTTCCTCTTCACCCTTTCATCATCAATCTCCTCGATAGGTACGAGTTGGTCCCAGCTCAACTAGTCCCCAATTCCATTAGGGCCATTTGTGCCTTCTTGGTGTTGACTCATCTCCAAGGTCTCCCGAGTAACGTTTCCCTCTTTCGCAGCCTATATACCATTCGGGCTCAATCCGGCTGGTGGCTATTTGCCCCCCGGCCGGGTAGGGCCCTTAGGTTAGGTCTCCCTTCGTCCATAAAGGGGTAGAAATCCCGTTTCTTCTTCGCCAAAGTGGAGGGGATAAGGAGGGAATGGGGTACACCCAATACTGAGGCTAACAAGAACATCTCGGTAGTTCCGTGAGATCAAGAAGCCTTCAATCTTCTCCTGGCAACCGAACTCCCATCATACCGAGAGATATTGTCGGAGGATAACCTCCGACACGCCGGCATCATCCCTGATGACGGTGAGGGTCTCTTTAAAGATGACATTTTCCTTTCGATTTGTTCTCTCTTTTTTTTTTTTTTTTTTTATAGCACATTCATTTTCGTGCAGCTATGAAGATCAACATCCCGGCCGAGGCCTTTCACAAAGCCGCCCTTAAGAAGAGAAGAGGGCAAAATGATGGAGCTGAGGGGTCGAGAAAAAGGCCTCGATCCCAATCGCCACCTGCCCCCCGAGATGTCCCCAAGCTTCCTACTCCATCGCCCCCTCCTTGTTGATCTCCTATGCAATCATCGCCACGGCCTCCACGACGGTCGCCTACTCCGCTGCCGCCGCGACGATCTCCCACACAGCTGCCCCCGTCGGAGTCTGCTAACCAGACTGTGGGTACGCTGCCAGAGGAGTCAAGGGCTCATGTCAGCCAAGCAACTGAGCGCCCGGATCCATCGACTACCGGGCCGGCTCCGAGGGATGATCCTCAGGCCAGTAGAGAGGCTTCGGTTGATAAGAGGCAGAAGGCCGTCGTTGGCTACGAGGCCCACAGCGCCGCATCCGAGCCCATAGGGGACAGGATGGGACATGTTTCCTCACGGCCGTCTCTTATGAACCACTCCCATCTCGCCGAGAAGCTGCTGTCAGCAGCCTCTACTCCTGCGATTCGGGAGGAAATAATCCAGACCAACTCCCGAATCCTCTTCAAAGATGGTCAAACGGCCATGCTCCGGGTAAGTAGCCGTTTACCTTCTAATCCTGTTCGTTTTCTATGTACCCACTTTAGGTAACTGACATTGGCCTGGATGTGTAGATGGTAAACATCTTCAACCATGCCCAAGCCCTTGTCGCCAGCGGGGAGCATCGACTCGATCGCTACCGACGAGAAGCCTTTGAGTACCGCGATCGAGCTACGAAAGCTGAAAACGCTCTCAAGCTGACTCAGGCTAGAGAAGCAGAGAGGCTCGAAATAGTTCGGTCCCAAGCGCAGGCTAAAATGACAGCAGCGCAGCAACAGATGCGCAAAGCCCTCGAGCGCGCTCTCACCGCTGAGGGGAAGTTGATGGCCGCCGAGGCAGAATTGGCCGATGTCAAGACCCAGTTCGAAGTGGCGAAATTCGAGCTGAGATCCTTCGAGGAGAAAACGGAAATCGCCGAAGAGGTGGCCCGCCTGGCTGACATCAAAACTGCTGAGGCCGCGGAGGCAGTGAAGGCCGCCGATAAGAGGGCAGCGAGGCCGAAACGGTGGCTCGGGCCGCTGTGGAGAACATGGCTGAGGTGGTGGGGAAAGTCGTGGAAAACTACCGGAACTCTCCAGTCTTTGCCAATGAGGTGGCCGAGGCGGGGAAGAAAGCCATGGAGAACTACTGGAACTCTCCAGCCTTTGCCAATGAGGTGGCCGAGGCGGGGAAGAGAGCCGTGGAGAACTACAGGAATTCCCCGATCTTTATTGAGGAGGTGGCCGAAGCGGGTGCCTACGCCTATCTTCAGGGTTTTCATTACTGCTGAGCTAAGGCAGTGAAGGTCTTTGGTGTCGAAGGCCTTAAAGATTTAGAACCTGAAGAAGGAGACCTCGAGGGTGAAGATGTCCACCAGGGTTCCGCTCCGGCCGATGGTACCACCCCCCTAACTGACACCGTTCCAGCGAAGGACTGAAGCCCCGCCTGTGGTTTTGGATCTTTTTTTTTTTTTTTGTAATGTATCCAAGTCCGACTATGGTCGGCATTTTGTAAAAGTTTAACTGATCCATGAAAAGAGAACACCCTTTGACTTTTGTGTTAGAATTGTTGACCCCCCTACTCTTCCTTTTATGCTATCGACGTCTAGCTCGCCAAGCCACTAGCTCATCGTGGTCTATTCGCGTTCGTAGGATTCGCACGGAATCACACCAACCCGGCCAGAGCGAGGCCTCTTATAGTCTAAGTAGGGACGCTCTGGGATCAGTATGCGTTGATTCTTGGCCATCGATGTCAGGCTACAGACGAGCTAAACGGCCTTGTGATTCTGATCTTTTGGCGCTGTTTTGTTGAGAGACCCCGTGATGTGGCCTCGCCAGCATGTTTCATGCGCCGTTCCGTCGATAGGCATTTGGAGCGATACCATGGGAGTGATCCAATTCCGTGCCAGGGACCCTCCTGACACCAAAGAGTGTCGACGCAGGAGTCAGGCTTTGGTGCCGACGCAGTAGTCAGGCTTTGGTGCTGACGCGGTAGTCGGGCTTTGGTGCTAACGCGGTAGTCGGGCTTTGGTGCCGACGCAGGAGTCGGGCTTTGCGCCGATGCGAGAGTCGGGCTTTGTGCCGATGCGGGAGTCGGGCCTTGGTGCCGACGCGAGAGTCGGGCCTTGATGCCGACACGGTAGTCGGGCTTTTGTGCCGACGCGGTAGTCGGGCTTTGTGCCGACGCGGGAGTCGGGCTTTGGTGTCGATACGGTAGTCGGGCTTTGTGCCGACACGGGAGTCGGGCTTTGGTGCCGATGCGAGGGTCGGGCTTTTTTGCCGACGCAGGAGTCGGGCTTTGTGCCGACGCGGGAGTTGGGCTTTGGTGCCGATGCGAAAGTCGGGCTTTGGTGCCGGCGCGGTAGTCGGGCTTTTGTGCCGGCGCGGGAGTCGGGCTTTGGTGCCGACGTGAGAGTCGGGCTTTTGTGCCGACGCGGGAGTCGGGCTTTTGTGACATGATCGTAGGACAAAGAGGTAATGCGAAACAATGCGTGAGAAGTGCATTTTCATTTAAATAATTTGAAGGAGTGGAGTATTCGAACCTACAAACATTCAGTTGAGCACGTCACTGGTAGTACCAGCGAAGGTTGTCAGAATTCCAAGTTCGTGGGAGCGGCCTTCCGCTGAGTTCCTCGAGTTGGTAAGCTCCTCGGGGAAGGGCCTTTGCAACCTGGTAGGGCGCCTCCCAGTTAGGTGATAACTTCCCTCCCTCCGTTGACCTCGAAATCTCAGCCCTTTGGAGGACCAGGTACCCGGGACGGAACGTCCGGGGTCTAACGCGGGCGTTGTAATATTTTGCCACCCTTTGTCGATAAGCGGCCATCTTGATCCGTGCTCGGTCGCGCGTCTCCTCGATGAGATCCAAATTGGCCCTTAGTTGGGCCAAGTTGTCTTCTTCATTGTAGGCTTCTACTCGAGGACTGGGGACTCCGATTTCCATAGGAATGATGGTCTCGGATCCGAAAACTAGACTGAACGGGGTTTCACCGGTGGGATTTCTCGGGGTCATATGATAGGACCACAGGACCTGAGGAAGCTCCTCCACCCACCTTCCTTTAAAGTCGTCAAGCCGTGTCCGAAGCCCTTGTAGAATTGTACGATTAATTGCTTCAGCCGCTCCGTTGGTCTGTGGGTGTCCGACAGAGGTGAATTTCTTAGTGATTCCTAATTCGTTACAAAATTCTCTGAAGGGGGCGTTATCAAACTGTTGGCCGTTATCTGTGATGAGAGTGTTGGGAAGTCCAAAACGACAGATTATGGACTTCCAAAAGAAAGCTCTCATTCTAGCTTTGGTTATTTTGGCTAGAGCTTCGGCCTCCACCCATTTGGTGAAGTGGTCGATAGCGACTAGTAAAAATTTTCATTGATCGGAGGCTGGAGGAAATGGTCTCAGAATGTCCATCCCCCATTGGGCGAAGGGCCATGGAGCAGAGATGTGATTCAAGTGAGAGGTGGGCCGCTGCTGGATGTTGGCGTGACGTTGGCAGCTGTCGCATTTTCGCACCAATTCGGCCGCGTCCTCCCGCATGGTCAGCCAATAATAGCCTTGACGGAGGGCCTTATATGCTAGGGCTCTGCCCCCCAGATGATTCCCGCATGCGCCTTCATGAATTTTGCCGAGGATGTAATCGGCCTCAGCGGGACCGACACACTTGAGGAGGGGATACGAGAAGGACCTCCGATACAGGCGTCCATCCATTATTAGGAATTTGGAGGCTCACCAATTGAGGAGTTTGGCCTCGGAAGGGTCATTAGGGAGGACACCATCAGTGAGATATTGAACATAGGCGTCCATCCAAGAAGGCTTCTGTTCAACTGGCAGGGCCTCCTCCACCGCCTCGATGCTTGGGACTAGCAAATGCTCTATGTAAGTCCTCCCCAAAGTTTCATCGGCCGAGGTGGCCAGGCGGGACAACGCGTCGGCCCGAGCATTCTCTTCCCGGGGAACATAGCTGACACTGAAATGGGCGAAGGGGAGGGACTCCGACTGGACCTTGTCTAAGTATCGGGACATGATATGATCCCGAGCTTCATACTCCCCCGTGATTTGCCCCGAAATGAGTTGGGAGTCGGTATATGCTCTGAGACGCTCCACTTTAAGTTCTCTGGCGAGCCTCATCCCCGCCAACAGGGCTTCATACTCGGCTTGATTGTTCGTGGCGGGAAAGAGGAAACGAAGGGCATACTCAATCGTTACACTGTCGGGACCGGCGAGAATGATCCCGGCACCGCTCCCTTGAGATTTTGATGCCCCGTCCACATGAAGGATCCAATCCTTCCTCGCATCCGTGGTCGACGCTTCCGGGGGTTTCGTCGGAGCTTCCCTGGTCTGCTCATTGGTCCAGGTGCACTCAACCAGGAAATCCGCCAAGACTTGGGATTTCATACTCGACCTTGGTTCAAAGGTCAGGTCGAATTCTCCCAACTTGAGCGCCCACTTTGCCAGCCGACCAGAGGTATCAGGATGGGATAAGATTATCCTCAGGGGCTGATCCATCAGCACTATGATTGAGTGGGCTTGGAAATAAGGCCTCAGACGTTGAGCCGACACTATTAGTGCGAAAATAATTTTTTCAGTTTTGGTGTACCTGATCTCCGCGTCAAGGAGCACTTTGCTAGTGTAATATACCGGCTTCTGTGATCCTTCAATGTCTATCCGGATGAGGACCGAACTGACAGCCTCCTGAGAAGCGGCCAGGTACAAAAAGAGGTTTTCTCCCTCCATCGGTTTCGATAGTAGCGGCGGAGTTGATAGGAAATTCTTCAGCTCCTCAAAGGCCTTTTGGCAATCATCCGTCCATTCGAAGGTGTTGACTTTTCGCAAGGCTTTGAAGAAAGGGAGGCTCCGCTCAGCCGATCTAGATAGGAAGCAGCTCAGAGCTGCTAGTCTTCCGGTCAAGCGCTGGATTTTCTTTTTATTCACCGGCGGCCTCATATCTAGGATAGCTTGGATCTTGTTCGGGTTCGCCTCTATTCCTCGTTGTGTCACCATGAATCCTAGGAATTTGCCTGCTGCGACTCCGAAGACACATTTTCGGGGATTCAGCCTCATCTGAAACCGACGAAGGTTGCCGAAGGTCTCCATTAGATCAGATAGGTGGTCGCCAGCTCGGATGCTTTTGGTCAGCATGTCGTCTACATATACTTCCATGTTATGCCCAATTTGACCCTCGAAGACCTTATTCATCAATCTTTGGTATGTAGCCCCGGCATTTTTCAACCCGAAGGGCATGACTTTATAGCAGTAGATCCCCTTTTCGGTCACGAAGGAGGTGGCTTCTTTGTCTGAAGGCTCCATTCTGATCTGGTTGTATCCCGAGAATGCATCCATGAAGCTGAGAGTCTCGTGACCGGACGTGGCGTCCACTAACTGATCGATCCTGGGGAGCGGGAAGCTGTCCTTTGGGCAGGCTTTGTTGAGATCAGTGAAGTCGACACACATCCTTCAGCTTCCATTGGCTTTTCGTACCATCACTATGTTGGCCAGACAATCGCGATAATAGACCTCCCGAATGTGGCCGGCGGCGATCAGTTTACGGACCTCCTCGTCAACAACTTTCTGGCGTTCGGGGGCGAAGCTTCTCTTCTTTTGCCGGACCGCCCTACAATTAGATTTGATGTTGATTTTATGAGTAATTACCTCGGATGGTATACCTGGCATGTCGGTTGGTGCCCATGCAAAAATATCGGCGTTGGCTCGAAGGAAATCGAGGAGCCGACTCCTTTCCTCCTCAGGGAGAGAGGCCCCGATCTGGATGGTTCTCATTGGGTCCTCTCCTAAGGAAAAAGTCAACATATGTCCCGCCGGTTCCCCCCTCTTCCCGGCCTCTCTTGGGTCCATCAATTCAGAAGTCGGCGAGGGAATTACGGACTGAAGGCTAGGGGTCGCGTGGTAGCAGAGGGACACCGGGCTTCTTTCGCCCTGCATTTCCCCGATCCCGTGACGAGTGGGGAACCTGACCAGCAATCTCTTTGTCGAGATAATGGCGTCCAGTAGATTTAAACCTGGCCGGCCGAGAATAGCATTATACGCGAGAGGAACTCTCACCACCAGAAACTTTATGAAGATCGTGCTCTGGTGAGGTGAAGTTCCAGCCGTGATGGGGAGAGCAATTTCTCCCTCAACTTTCACCGCATCTCCGGTGAAGCCAACGAGGGGCGTCGTCACTGGCCGAAGAGAATCCAAAAACAAGTTCATACAAACAAATGCGTCATACGTCAGAATATCGGCCGAGCTTCCACTATCAACTAATATTCGCTTTACAGGATGTTTAGCAATTGTCATGGATACAACGACGCTTTCATCATTCGGGTTATCTACCCCCTCTAAATCTCTTTCAGAGAAAGGAATTACAATGTTATCTCGCTCACCCCCCCCCCCCCCGATGTCTTTTTGAGGTGCCCCCCGCTCCCCAGGAGATCATTGCCACAGTCTTCCCAGTCGGGGTGTTGTCAACATTGGCTTGCTGAGTGGGTGGTGCTAAAGGGCCTGGTGCCGCTGGATTTCCTCTCCGGACAAATTGACCGAGGTGCCCTTGCTGGATGAGCTCCTCTATGGCCTTCTTCAGCTGTCGGCAGTCTTCTGTGTCGTGGCCGTGATCTTGATGGAAACGACAATACAAGTTCTTGTTGCGAGGAACTCCAGGCTTCAGGGGCGCCGGGCGCTTGAGATAGGGCTCACCCTCGATTTCCATAAGAATGTGGAAAATCGGGGCTAACATAGGGGTGTAACGCTCACCTACGGGGGCGAAAGTCCGTGGCCGATTGTCCGCCCAGCGAGGTGGCTCGGGCTTCTTGGTGTGAGGCCCTCCAAACTCTGATCGAACTTGCTTTTTGTTGGGGCCTTCTTCAGTTTCCCGCTGAGAGGAGTCGGCCTCATCAGCGCGAATGTATTTCTGAGCTCGACTCAGCAACTCAGCGTACGAGCTCGGGGGCTTCTTGTCTAATGAATACGTGAAGCGGGAAGGACGGAGCCCACGCTTCAAGGCCAAGGTGGCCACCGAGTCGTCAAGATGGTAAACCTCCATCGCCGCTTCCTTGAAGCGGGCGACGAAGTCCCGAAGAGTCTCCCCACTCTTCTATCGGATGGCAAAGAGGCTGTCTGCCACCCGAGGGATCCGTCGGCTTGCGTCGAAGTGAGCGAGAAAAGCTTTCTCAAGCTGTCTGAATGAACTGATACTACGAGGAGGTAGACGGGAATACCAAGCCCTCACAGCCTTTCATAGGGTAGCTGGGAAAGCAATGCATAGAAGAGCGTCCGATGCTCCCTGGACCTGCATGTGCACCTTATAGCTTTCCAAGTGATCTAGGGGATCGGCAGTGCCGTCATAAGGATCCAGCTGTGGAAGGCGAAATCGGGAAGGGACGGGTTCTTCCATGATCCGCCTTGTCAGTGGGGGGCGACTGTCATATTTTGCCTTCGACTGATCAGTCAGTCGTTGGCCGAGCTCCTCTTAATGCCGGTAGCGCTCCTTCCGTCGCCTTTCTGCGCGGAGGTGGATCCTCTCGCCTGTGGACTCCTCTCATGACGAGGTAGATAGGAAACGGGAGGACGGGTGGTGTCGACAGGCTATACCCTTCCCCGGGGCCTTGCCCCAGGATCGCTAGGGAGAGGGACTGTCAGGAGATCTCACTCTGGTGGGAACGTCCCGACGGCGGTGAGCCTTCCGTCGGGATTGTCCTCCACGGGTGGATTGTTGGCTGGGCTGCGCCGCAACTTCTTCCAAGGAGTGGGGTGGCAGCAGAGGTTGAGCGGCCACCGACTGTTGTTGGAGTTCCCGAATCACCGCCGCAAGGGACCGCACCTCCTGAGCGAGGGCGGTGACCCTATCACCTTGGCATGGTGGTGAGGGATGAATTGGCGGGAGGGCCTCCGGCTGCTCGGCCCTCACTGGATGCCCCCCAGCCAAGCTGGTGGAAGCCTCTTGAGCACGAGTCACCACCATCTCTTCTTTGGGTAAGGAGGGAGTGAGAGCTTGGTCACTTTCTCCGCTACACGCCTTGCTACTCACGCTCTCCCCCCTACCTGGCGTGCCAATCTGTTGCCGCCAAATCACCTTTAATAAACGTCAAGCGGGCAAAAATTCCTGCGGGCCTTTGAGGGAACGGAGAAACTTCTTCCTTTGCTCGGGAACCTGCAAGGAAAGCCCCGGACCGGTGACTCCGGCGGGGACCCTCCGATGCCCAAGTTAGTGATCTGGGGAACAGGAATGGATAACGTTGTAATGATTGGATAGAGCTTGAGCCCCCTACCTCAAGGGCTGGAGGCCTTTTATACCTGTTCGAGAATCCCTCTTACCATCCATCCGTCGTGGTCAAGTCTCCTTCAGACGGTTATTAATTTCTGGTCTTCAACGTGCCACAAAGTATGGGTCATGGGACTGATCGTGGGGCCACGCCCATTGTTAGCGGCGCCAGGAGGGAGCACGTCCACCGCGCGCGTAGCCGGGCATGCTCGTGGTGACGTGGTCCGCCATTCTCGAGGGAAGTGGACCATGTAGCTTGAACATGGATGATTGCCGCCGGAGGCCGACACCGGGGCTGACACCGAAGCCGACGCCGACACCGTAACCAAGGCCTAGACTAGCTGTGGCCGACACGGAAGCCGAGGTGGGCCGTAGCCGATGAGGAGGTCTGGATGGGCCGTGGCCGATGCGGAGGTCGAGATAGGCCGTGGCCGACACGGAGGTCGAGATGGGCCGCGGCCGATGCCGACATCGTGACCAAGGCCCAAACTAGCTGCGGCCGACGAGGAGGTCGAGGTGGGCCATGACCGATGCGGAGGTCGAGATAGGCTGTGGCCGACACGGAGGTCGAGATGGGCCGCGGCCGATGCCGACACCGTGACCAAGGCCCAGACTAGTTGCGGCCGACACGGAGGTCGAGATGGGTCGTGGCCGACGCCGACACCGTGACCAAGGCCTAGACTGGCTACGACCGACACGGAGGTCGAGATGGGCCGCGGCCGATGCCGACACCGTGACCAAGGTCTAGACTGGCTGCGGCCGACGAGAAGGTCGAGGTGGGCCGTGGCCGACGCGGAGGTCGAGATAGGCTGTAGCTGACACGGAGGTCGAGATGGGCCGAGGCCAATGCCGACACCGTGACCAAGGCCCAGACTGGTGCAGCCGACACGGAGGTCGAGATGGGCCGTGGCCGACGCTGACACCGTAACCAAGGCCTAGACTGGCTGCGGCCGACATGAAGGTCAAGGTGGGCCGTGGCCGATGCGGAGGTCGAGATGGGCCACGACCGACACGGAAGTCGGGGTAAGCCGTGTTGAGCCCAATCGCCAAGGAATTGGCTCGCGTGTTCTTTGACCCAATCGGCCATATCAAGATGCACCTCTGTCTTATCGCCAGAAACCCCCTTCTGTTGCCCCTCCATCCTTTGCCGTTCACCGATCCAAGTAGAGATGGGATTGGGTTGTGCCGTGCCCAGCACGATCAATTTCACGGGCTATGTCCAGCACGGTCCGTTATTAAACAGACCATATCTGGCATGGCCCGCTAAAAATTTTTAGTGGCTCGACACGGCACGTGGTCCATTTTGGATCACGGACGAACCAGGCACAACCCATGATGGGCCGTAAATGAACAATTTTTTTATAAAATCATTAGCTCAGTCTTTTTATTTTTTAAAAAATAACCGTGTCAAGCACGACCCCTGATGGGCCGTGCATGAATAATTTTTTTAATAAAATTGTTGGCTTAGTCTTTTTATTTTTTTAAAAAATAAATTTTATATTATTTTTTTTAAAAAATTGTTAGCTCAGTCTAAGCTAAGTGACAGAGGATTGGGTTGGCACCTTTTAACAATATATATCTTATTATCTCTTGTAATTTTTTTTCTTTAGATGAAGTTACCAAGATAGTCTTGACCATCCAGAGACCCTCGATGCTTGAATACATAGATGAGATACTCGCAGTTACTACAAATGAAATAATTGAGTTTTAGCACTCCTTTGTTATTTTTTTAAATAATATAATTTTTTAAGCAAAAGTTATTCAAAGACCATTTTTAACTTTTTATACGTTTAGTCACATAAAAAATAGTTCTTATATGTAATTAGAGGTGATCATATATGAAAAAATATAAAATTGACTCTCATATCTTTAGAATGAAGATAAAATTATCAATGTAAAAATTATAATTCTATTAAAATTTAAATTTTTTAAATTCATGATTTGAAAAATTTTATAAAATAATATTGCATTATGGAATGTCAAAATATATAATAATAGGCCATAGTTTCAGAAACAGCACCAAATAACACAAAGTACTAAATTTCATAAGCAGCACGGAAGAGTGTTAAAAATCAATATCTTGTTATGTCTGCAATTGCACGGGATATTTTAGCTATTTCGATGTCCACAGTAGCATCGAAATTTGCTTTTAGTGTAGATCGGCGTGTTACGAAAAAGAGAAGTAAAATAACTGGCAAGACGATTGAAATGCTTTTCTGCTTCAAACATTGGTTGGATACTGAGGCGAGGCTTCAAGATAAAGGTAGACATGATTTAACCAGCGAAGATGATGATGACACAAATACTACTGATGAGTGAGTCATCTATATTTTTATAGTTATATATTTTTATTTTTTTAATTATTAAAGTGAGTCGTGTCTATTGTTTTCTTCTTTCTTATTGTATTACGAAGGTTAAGCCTAGCCCCCATCATTTTAATTTTACATTAATAAACTGATAGGGGTCTATGCTAAATCCTTCATCATTAAGATCGCTTCATATTAATAATTTTTTTATTTTAATAAATTTTTAATTTATTAAAAAAATATATATATTTTAAAATTTTTTAATAAACTTTGATGAATTATATTGGCTTACGAGTCATGCCATATCGGACTGATGTATCAAATTTTTTAAGCTTGGCATGGTACGGCTTCTTTTCAATCGTGCTGGCCCAGACTCATCATGGGTTATATCGTGCCGAACCAGCAAGTCAAATTTTTTTAGCCCGGCACGGGAGGGCACGGCTGGCTTCTCTTCGCTTCCCACCGCGCTCTTCATGGTACGGCTTCTTTCCACTTGAATGCTGGGAGACAAGACAAAGCGAGACGCGGTCGGGACTTGGCTCGGAGCTGCTAACAGGTGTACGAATTAAAAATATATTCAATTAGGGATTAGGTTAAATTAGAGATTGAAATTAAGCCGCGTTTGGTTTGGAGATTTGACTAATTCGGGTTGGTCCGATTGGATTTTAGGCTCAGGCCGCAATTTTGCAACAATTTTTTTTGTTTTTTGTTTTTTTGGCCTTTATATCGATAGAAGTTGGGGGGAAGCACTGGACGGCCGGATCGCAAGTGGCGATCTAAAAAAAATCAAAATATCGCGTCTGGGCGGTCGCATACACGTGTACATATAGACAGACTGGCAGCGAATCCAAAATCATAACTTAAACTGAATAAAAATTCCCATAATTAAAATATCCCTCGAAAAACAGAAAAGGCGAAGACCCTGAGAACCTCTGAGCTTCAAAAATATCCATCCCATACCCAACCACCGTCTCCGATCGATCAAAACCCTATTCGCCGACCAGCCATTCGGATGAGAGAAGAAGCCGATGCGGAGGACTGCGATATGGTGGTGGCCGGCGCCGTGGACGGCGACGGCGACGGAGACGAGGGGAGGGTCCTCGAGTGGGAGATGGGTCTCCCGGCTGCCGACGACCTCACCCCACTGTCCCAGTCCATGATCTCGCCGGAGCTCGCCTACGCCTTCAGCATCGCGCCAGAGCCCGCCCGCACCTTGCTCGACGTCCACTGCGCCTCCGAGAGCACCGTCTCCGGCCTCCGCCGCCAACCCACTTCCTCCTCCGCCGCCGCCATCCTCAAATCGTTCTCACCCTTCCCCTTCCTCTCCCCCGTCGCCCCCGCTGCAGCCGCCGCCGATGACCCCATCGTCCTCGACGGAGACGACGCCGAGAACGGAACCGCCGCCCTCTCCGACGAATCCTCCTGCCTGCCGCCGGAGAATTCCGGCGACGACCACTCCAACCGGACCCTGAAGCGGTCTCGCCTGGTCTGGACCGCGCAGCTCCACAAGAGGTTCATCGACGCGGTGGCGCATCTGGGAATCAGCAACGCCGTGCCGAAATCCATCATGCAGCTGATGAACGTGGAGGGGCTGACGAGGGAGAACGTCGCTAGCCATCTCCAGAAGTACAGGCTCTTCTGCAGGAGGAGGGAGGGGGTTCCCGACGAGGGGCCGTCCTCGTCCAACCATTTGCCTCACGAGGCTCTGACCCCGATGCCGATTCCAATGCGGATCCCGTATGGTGTGCCGCCGCCGGTGGTCCCGATGCCGGTCTTCGGCGTGGCCCGCTACACTGGGCATAACGGCGCAATGGGGATGATGCCGGTCGTTAACCACTACCAGGCCGCTGGGGCTTTTCATGGACATCCGAATGGAAGAGCGATTGAGGAACAGCAGAGGGACTGCTCCGCTGGGAACAAGTCTGGTTTGATCGTTTCATATCCACGTGTTATTCCTAGAAACAAGTAAATATAAAAAGAAAATTTTCTCGGTTCGTCTAAGAGAAGCAAATTGTTCCCTGAACACTCTATGTTGCTCTGATACTTTTGACAAAATGAATCGTTTTTGACAAAATGAATCGTTCGTTCAATGCAAATGATGAGTTTGAGTTTTTACGAGCTTGGCTTTTGGAAGCTACTTCTTGTTTTTATTTAAGAAATTTGCTATTTGATATTCCATAGTTTGTTACGAATTAGAAAGCCCGTATTCTCATGCTATACTAACTTGAAAACCATGATCTCAGCCTTATGTTGTAGCACAGTCTGGTAGACTTGTTAAAAAAAAAAATGGCTTTTTGTTCATGTATGTCTGTTGACTTGAGATATGTGTCCTTTATTGCTGCATCCTTTGTCATCCCAGTTGTATAGACTGCATAACTGCATTACTCACTTTGGTGTTGTATGTCTGTTAACGCCAAAGCGTTAGCATTAAAAAGAAAAAGAAAAAAAAAAACCCAAACGTTCGACAGTTTTAAAAACCCAAACGTCCGGCCGTTTAAAAATAAATCAAACGTCTTTTTTAAAAAAACTAGGCCGTTTTTTAAAAATAAAACGTTAGTCGTTTTTTTCTCGAAAAAAAAAAACATGCGAAAAAAAAATTTGAAAAAAAAAAAACTGATGCCCATTTTAAGAAAAAAAAAATTCTATAAATAAGGCACCACCCAACCTTTCATAGAATAATGAGAAAAAATACAACTTGTTAATTCGTCCTATTCTAAGTTGTCCTATTCTAAGTTGTTCTATGTGGTTCAATTTTTTTTCGCACGAAGAGGGACCAATGGTTTAATCCGCCTTTTCTAAAATATATATTTAATATAGATATATACATATATGAATACTTATATATTCCTAGTTGGAAGCACATAGAAATCATTTTCAATATCAATCTAAAGATATTTATGCAAATTAATTAAAACATTTTTCAGAGATTTGTGCAAATTAATTAAATCATTTTCAATAACAATCTAAAGAAGATTTGGTTTTCGATGTGATCTAATCTTTTCGTAGGTTCTAAAGTTATTATCTTTTTGGTTTTCATTTGCCTTTTGATATGAATGAATAGTCCGCTTCTTTGAATGTGATAAATATAATCTTTATAAGATCCTACCATGATTTAAATAGAAAAAGAAAAAATATTTTATGGTTGGCTTTTCGGTACTTCTTTTTGTGCTTTGTTATTCATATTAAATAATTTATATATTTTTTTTATTTATGTGTGTGTGTGATGCGTTCATCTATGAATCACGTCCATATCTTCTCATGTTGGTGATCTTCTTATGTTGGTGATATCAATTACAGTGTATAATGTTATGATTGTTAATTATGTCATGGGATTATTTTTTGCTTCACATTGCAATCCTAAAAATATTGTTATTAAGGTGATAATGATGGTTATTTCACTAAGACAAGGATGGCCTTATCTAAGGCTAGTTTGGTAGTTTCTTTTAGCTAATTTTAGAATGATAAAGGAAAAAGTTAAAATGTTTAATGTCATCAGTTGAGTCTCCTGATGATGTGACGTAGTAGTCTCAGTATTGTGGAGGTAATGGTGCACAACATAGATTATGGGTAGTGAAACAATTTCATGAATTCACTGCTATGCAAGTCTATAATGTTCATTTGTAGATTATATTTTGTAGTAATCTTAGTTTACAATGGGGACATCAGTGTTTCATTTTTGAAGATTTAGGATGAATTGTAAGTGATGAAATTCAAAACGTTCTTTTTGAGTTTTTGATGAGAAGGGCTATCAGCAACTTTGAATGGAACAAGTAATTCAATTATCCCTCTGCTTGCAATTTTGTTGCATTAGTTGTTTGTTCTTCTATTTTAGTCCTTTTGTGAAGTAGCATGGTCAATTATTGTAATTCATGTGGCATAATTAGTCTTTCTCTGTTTAATGAACATTACTTCCCATATCATTAGCTCATCCATTATTTGTAATTTGCATATTAAATGCTACAAGTGGCTTGAGTTGTTCTTTTCTAATTGTGCATGCATGCTCAAGTAGTTATTACAGTTGCAGTCGGCACTGTTTGATAGCTTTTGGGCTATCCCTGGATAAATGTACAGGATAGCATTTATCTAGGGAATAGCTGAGGGGATAAGCACCTTTTTAAAATTACCACTCTGCCATCAAGGGATAACATTAGTTATTCCTGAGTTTCCTAGGGAATAAGTTCAGGGGATAACCCATGGTTAAACATGGGTTATCCCCTCTGCTTAAACTTTTTCAGCACTATCCATGTAGCTATAGCATTTGAGGATAAGGAGGAATATCCAGGGGATATCCCCCCTTATTCACCATATCAAACAGTGCCGTTGTTCAAGTAGTTAAGTTATTCAGAAATGTAAAAGAGGGTATTTTAAAAATATAAGATCAAAACATAATTTGGTAGATCTTTTAACCAAAAGCCTTTCGAAGGCTGAGGTATTTGAGACATCGAGGGGATGGGGCTTAAGCCCATATATTAATCACCAGAGTGGACCCCTACCATCATGGAACCCCATGGTTAAGGTTCAAAGGAAAACGATCTCCGAGGTGATATCTGGAAGCATCGCTTTAGGAGTCTCCATTCCATCCCTATGGTATGGTGCTTTATTGTGACGGTTAGGTTGAGCATAGCTCTTAATAGATCCAAGGCTATAAATTCAATGAAGTACGATTCCGTTGCATGTACCCTTGAGGATATACCTTATTGAGCATAGCTCTTAATAGATCCAAGGCTGTAAATTTAGCGAGGTATGATTTCTTTGCATATACCCTTAGAGGATTTACCTTAGTGAGAGTAGTCGTGAGGCCGTGACTATGGGATCGGGATGAATCCCTATTAACTCTCATGAAAATCAAGGCAAGCGCATGGCCTACATAGCGCTAACCCGCATTATGATCAGCTCATCTTCATACTATGTATTTTATACTAAATGTAAGTTCAAACCTAGAAGGTACTTGCACTAAGCATAGTAAAATTTCAAAGTTTTAAAATTGCTTATTAAATTTAATAATTTATTTATTTTTTTATTTTTATTTTTTTATGGGGAATTGTTAACGTCAAAGCGTCCGTTTTTAAAAAAACCCAAACGTCCGGTTGTTTTAAAATAAATCAAACGCCCGCAATTTTTTAAAAAAACTAAATGCTGGCCGTTTTTAAAAAAAAAATGTCAGCCTTTTTAAAAAAAAAAAAAAACTGAAGCCCATTTTAAGAAAAAAAAGTCTATAAATAGGGCACCATCCAACCTTTCATAGAATAATGAGAAAAAATGAAAGTAACAACAACTCTGTATTTTTTCTTGCTAATTTTTTTTGAAGATTGTTGATCGGCGTCCTACCACCAACGGATGTTGGAGTTTTGGCTTCCGGGTTATACCTTGGAGGAGAACGTGTGGTTCAATTTTTCTTCGCACGAGAAGGGGACCAAATCTCCTTTAGGGTAGTGGTTTAATCCGCCTCCCTGACTCTTTAACTCTTGTTCTTATTTTGAAATAATTTTTCTTTTCACTTAATATAATCTGCGACACACCATAAATATTATTTTCTAAAATATATATATATATATGAATACTTATATATTCCTAGTTGGAAGCACATAGAAATCATTTTCAATATCAATCTAAAGGAAATTTGTGCAAATTAATTAAAATATTTTTCAATATCAATCTAAAGAAGATTTGTGCAAATTAATTAAATGATTTTTCAATAACAATGTCATCCAGTTCTTTCGAGGCTGCAAAAAGTATGCCTTTGATATTGTCAGTGTGTCTAGTTCTCTTCTGTATTTGCTGATTTTGCATTCATGGAGCTATGATGTTGTTGACCGACTTCTTTCAGTGTTACTTGACATGTGGTGATGTTTTTCTCTTTATTCAATCTTTACTGTTCAACATCACCTTGATTTGGAGTGCTTGTGTTACCTTTTTCAATGCCTCTGGTGTGTTGGCATTTTTACCTTTCAAACCTTTATATTATGGTTTGGTTTTATGATCCTTACCTACACATATGTTCATATTTCGTTGCCCTGATCTTATGTCCAATGCATTTCTTCAGAATGTTAGTTTTGAAACCTCTCTCCAGGTTTCAGTTCTTCGCCGCTGTACGGCTGCTTATTTGATCCTTCCTGGAATGTTTAAACTTTTCTTCTTTTTCATTCTCTGTTCTAGTCTCTGTCTTAGTTTGTTTCACGTTGCTCGTTTGCCACTTGGAAACTCAAATTATGGAAGCTGTGTTATGTGGAATATTGGATGGGCTTGAAAGTTCTTCTCCAACCATTTCATTATTTCCATTCTTCTGAATTCATCTGCTCTGCACTACCCATTATTTCTTCTACTTGCTTGAACCATTGGTAGGAAATCACCTCTTCTCTCTCTCTCTCTCTCATAGTTAGTTAGACGGTTTATAAACATTAAATGAGATCTAATTTTTTGTGTATATAAAAATTGATGCATGCCCCATACATGATGTTCTTGTACATTGGCATTTTTGGCAATTCATAATTTAGTCTACGCTTCATTTCTTCTTTATTTTGTGGAGATATGAATGTTGCGCTGGAAATTCTTGTCTTATTCTAATTTGTCATGGCTTAGTATTCAATTCATTTTGTGCTTGCCATTTCTTTAGATCTAATCACTGTAGAGAGCACTACCATAATACTTTCGTATTGTAGTTTTTGTATTTCACCTGTGTTATTCTCTGGATTGGTTGCTTAATCCACCTTCCCCATTATTGTTTTGTTCCCATCTTTTTCTTTAATTCTTTATTCCATTGTTTCTTTAATTATTTGTTCCAGACTAGAGTTCTAAAATAATTACTTGAGAAACTCCCTGGCCAAAACATAAGTCGCTACACCATTATTTTAACTAGGTCTTGTTACCCTCTTTGCTATCCATCAAGTTTGATCACTTTTCATGCATGACAAAATATAAATATATAATATTCTGATCATTAACTCATTCAGCGCCATGTTCATTGTTTCTAATGTAAGGTTTTGCAGAAAAGTTTAAATATAATAACAAGAAGGCTTTCTTAGTTAATTTGGAGAGATGAGCAACAACATGTCTCCAACACCTCTATTTCCTTAAGCTTACCATGTAATATAGTTGATGAAAAAATTTAGCATATCTGTTGACATTTTCATGCACTTGAATCGAGCAGAGTGGAGGAACCGACCATATGTAGTTGGGAAAAGGCTTAGATGAGTTGAGTTGAGTTGAGTATTTGTGTGCTAATTTTCTGGCAAACTTTATATCCTAGTTGAATGGGCCTGTGACTTCCACACCTCCCTATTAGTTTTCTAAATCAATCTTGTCTGTAGCAGTTTCTTTATTATTTTTGAAAACACCAAACATATAAGAGCATATATATATATTGCTTATGGTTTAGTGCAGATGATAATGTAATGTTCCGAGCCCTTTCAGTTTTGTTCATGATTTCGTTAATCCTTTCAGTTTTATCATTGACCAAATCTGATCGTTGACAGTCTTTCTGTTACATTAAAATGAACTTGGCCATCCTAGACTGTAATTGTATATGCTTCGCTTTAAAATCTCTGGACTGAAACCACTCGATAATTGTTTCCATTATGTTACCTATTTATCATAATTCTGATGAAGGTTTTCTTCCCTGATCTGTTATGAGATGTAACCTTCTAATCTTTTGATATGAAAGAGAAGATATCAGCATGCATAAGTTGGTTTTGTTTGCCTATAGCTCAGATTTCTGAACCTGGACAGATGGATTGACATGAAGATGATCGGGCTTACGTTACCAAAAGTTCGTGTGTGCATTGTAAGAGTTGTGCAGAATTGCTCTTTTCTTATTGTACCAAATTGAGGTTGCCCTGGATGGGATGTGTCCAAAAAATGGGCTTCAGCAACTTTTATCATATGCAGCCTCCAATTGTTGAACTAATTACTTAAGTCTAAAGCCACTTCGTGGATAGGAAACATGTTGAAGTAGATACCTTCTGCTAATCGGTGCTCCCTCCCTTTCTGAGATTCGAAAGGTTTATATATACTATGTGGTAAAATTATCAAATAAAGACGGATATGGTGCGTAAGTGGCAAGTCTGGCCAAAATTTAGAGTCAATCTTTTCACTTTGTGAGCTGCAATTGCTTTCAGAATTATCTTTTCTTTTTTGCCTTTGCTTAGATGATTATGGATATGGTTTCAAAAGCTAATTCATTGGTGCTTCGTACTTTGTCATGATGGGGTTCATATGCTGCGTACTGCCGAGTCCTAACAAGTCTCTGAAAATGTAAAGGCTAGTGTCCTCTTAACTTATTATTTTCAGTGTTTAGATATTTGATAGAACTATTATAATAGGGTAGTAGGCGGCCATAAAATCATATTTATGATGTCTAGTACTCATTGCTATCCATTTGGACCATCTTTGATCATTACAGCAATACTTCTCTGTAAGTAATGGTTGTTCCCTCTTTTTATAATCTTTAACATGGAGGATCTTCCTCTCAGGTGCTGATGCTGGCCTCTACTGCAGGTCTAAACGGGTTTCTTCTTCTTAGAATCTTGGACTACTCTTCATCTTTAGGTGAGACATCCTTATGAAGTAACTAGTGTAAGCCATAAAAGCTTATTCGATTGCATCTCTGTAGGCTAGATTTTAAGCACTGATTTTTCAACGGGAAAGTCCATTAACAAAGCTATTGTTGCATAAGATAATAACAATAATCAGCATAACAAGGAACTGAGAGATAATACACAATGGGTACATCTATAAAAACCAACAATTACTATAACTACTGCCATCACAACTGCAGAGAAGCTACTGTTGCATCTCTTATCTTGGAGGGCAGAAGGTGATTAGATATCGTGATGCCCTGCACCTGTTCAGGCTTGAAGAGTCATCATAGGCGAAACTGTAAGCTCGAGGGCATATAGACTTGAAGATGTGGGAGAAAAGCGTTGGTTTGCAACTGTCTGGAGAGCCATAGTCCCCAGTGCAGCAGTACTTGTCTGTCTGCAGAGCTAAGCATGCGCTCTGGCACGCCACCACCTTCCCCTCCTTCATCACCGCAAGCTTGGAAGGACAACACACATTCAAGTCCACCTCGCAGCCTGCCACACCGCAGCCGATCCCTCCACCGACCGGGGACAAGGTGACTGGAAGATTGAAGCCGTCCACCAAACTCACGTCATAGTAGTGAAGGGGAGAGTTGGCTGTTCCAAATGTCATCTCCACCACCGTGCTGGGTGGCGCGCCGCCCATGCCCTTGCAATGCAGTACGCCGTTGCAGTCCCCGGTGTCACAGGAGCCTTTCCCGTTCTCGTCAAAGGAACAGCCTTGCCTGCCCCATATCCTGCCAGACCATCCAGTGGGCACCGTAAAGACTGCTTCCTCGCCGGCACCGAGGTGGAAGCCGCCGTCCTCAGGGGAGGGGTTGCCTGCGCTGCCAAGAACGCCAGGCCACACGCTCTGGGCGCAGTTGTTTACCATAATGAGTTGGATCTCACCTGCAACTGAGGAGAAACACAAGGGAGTTAGAGGCTATAGCTGTGAGCGAGCATATGATAAATGGTTTTGTTGATTCGAGTCATACATGACAAAGAGAGGCAGAGGCAGGGGCAGAGCCACAGCCAGAAGCAGGGGAAGAGGTGTGAGCTGGAAGCTGGCATTTTTACCATCCCTCTTTGATCTTCTCAGGTTGTGGGTATGGTATGGATGTTATCTTAGCCTGGATGGAAGAAGAGGGAGAT
Organism: Calamus simplicifolius; assembly: GCA_900491605.1. Classification (NCBI taxonomy): domain Eukaryota; kingdom Viridiplantae; phylum Streptophyta; class Magnoliopsida; order Arecales; family Arecaceae; genus Calamus; species Calamus simplicifolius. Next base: position 762,794 of record UESW01003956.1, on the reverse strand, counting down.
GGTGGAGTGGCGTCCTCTGATTTCGTTACCATGAAGCATGATGCAACTGCCTTAACGGTTTTATAAAGTGGAAGAGCCTCTTCCTAATAGACCGATCCTCTTCTACCACCGCGATTACTTTTCCTTTTGATCTTTAATTAATTTATTATTACTTTTATTTTTTAACTTTTACCTCAGTTTTGAGCTTTGCATATATTCCTTGCTTGGGGTTGGGTTTACTAGTTCTTTTCTTCTTAGAAATACAAGGTTAAAGTACGTATGAAGAACTAAAAGGGATGTTGATCCCCTGCTTTAAAGGTTTTAATAATTTACTTTGGAGTTTTGTTGATTCATCAAGATCATTATAACATACGTTTTTTCAAAAAAAAAGAAAAAAAGAAAAAGAAAAAGAAGATTGGTGTGGTATGTTCTCTGTCCATGACCGTTGTTGATTAAAGAAACAGAGCGATAAGAACCTACCATGATAACAAGAGACGGGAAAAGAAGGGATTGGTTGCTGCAGTCCATGTTAGCATCTTTACTAAACCAATCCTGTTTCGTTGATTTGCAGGATTGCTTGGGATTAAGAAAAGGTATTGCTTTGGATTAAGAAAAGGCATTGCTTGATGATGCCAGTGGATTAAACTTGGATATCTATGGCGGAAACTAAACCTTTCTCTAATGAAAAGAACAAAAATATAGATATTGTTCAAAAGACGTGCTCTAGAATATTATTTTGCATCACTTTATCTTTCGATAAAATAGACGAAGGCTCTTGCACTTGGACATCAAAATTTCCGTGCGGTTCATGGAACAGTTGTTCCGGATACAAAAAATAAGGTAAAAAGAAAAGAAAAAAAGCATTTGCCTGCCAAGAGTTTTGAAGTAAGAATTCCAAAATATATCCAGATTTTTTTGTCTTCTATCTTTTCTAATTTAATGTTTTAGAAATTTGTAGAAAAGATGAAAGGAACTAATTGGATAGTGAGGAAGATTAGATTTTTTATCCATCTCTGCTCTCAGGATAGTGAGGAAGATTAGATCTCTGGTGGCGGATTGTGCCCGTGTTGGTTTTGTTGCCTCTGGCCTCTGGAGATCCCTGCTGCTTCGGCAGCAAACCGGCATACGGTTTTCTTCTCCTGAAAGCCCTCCTCCAGGGTTCATCAAAATCAACTTTGATGGGAGTATCCGCCATAGAGTTGCTGGCTCTGTTTTGTCATCCGAGGTCATCATGGTGACGTGTTGGCTGCTGGAGGTTTTGATACTCTCGATTCCTTTGTTCCCATGTCCGAGCTTTACGGGGGGCTTAGGCGGGTATTTCTTATGCTGCTCGGATTCTTTATGCAAGGAGGCTTCTGATTGAGGATGATTCCACGTCGGTCATTTCATGGCTGCAGAAGGAGAATTGCCCCTGGCCTTGCAAATTCGATTCTTACGGATATTTGGACTATCCTTCAGGAAGTTGATTGTACCCAAATCCGTCATATTTATCGCGAAGCTAATTTGGCAGCGGACTGGATGGCTACTTCAGTGGCGCAGCATACTGGACCATGAATATGGTGGCTACTTCAGTGGACCATGAATAGGGTGGCTACTTCAGTGGCGCAGCATACTGGACCATGGATATGGAAGCCAGGCGACCCCTGTCCTTCTTTATTTCTTTAAATTGTGTACTCTGATCTTTTGGGCTGATTTACACGAGACTTGTGTGATCGTCCGATTGTATCAAAAAAAAAAAAAAAAAAACTAATTGGATTAAAGAAAATTTTTATGGATGCAGTTTCTAGTCCTCAGCTGTCATTTGTGGAGCAAAGGAAATGTATGGATGTGGATATATGTGTGGTATCTCACACTCTTGCAAGTTGAAATAAATTTACCTTTTGTTTCTTTTTCTTTTGTCTTTGATGACGGTAAAAAAAAAAAAAAGGTTCACCCAAACACTTGAACAATGGAAAAAATAAGGTGTTTTTTCCACCAACCAATCAATTACCATATTACCGAAGAAGTTAAGCTAGTTTCTAGCCGTTAGCTATTGGTAAAATGAATTAAAAGAGTGATATCAGGCCATTAGCTAACCCAGGCTCCTGTACCTGGATGGCACAGTTAAAATAAATAATATTCTCAAAATATTTGATTCATATATTGTTCAAATAGCATATAAAATTCCTCCAAAAAAAAAAAGGGTTAACATGTATTAAAAATTTAGTTTTAATAATTGGATCCAAAGTATGCACCTAAAATTTAATTTATTGATTATGTTTCAAATATACTAAGTTAAATGCTGTTCTTTGTTCTGTTTAAAAGTACTTTTACTTTCATATTTATGCTTCGTTGGCAATAGAGAAGCTTTGGGAGCCCCATGCTTCATGATTTCATTGGGAATTTATCCTTTATTATTATTATTATTATTATTATATTTCATGCCACTACAACTCTACTCTCCAGGCTCCTTGGAATCTTAGCCTGCTCAAATATCATCCTCGGTTTAAGACCATTTTTTTTTAATTCCCACATGCTAAGTGATTTGTCCGCCCGCGTGGTTGTCATGTATTCATTAAAAATCCATTTGTGGTTGCATTTGGTTAAGGAAACCCAATGTTGAAAAAAAATGCTTATTTCTATTTTGATCTTATCTTCATTAGTAGAGATAAAAATAATTTTTATTCTTATTTTTATTTTTATTTTTATAAAAGATGAAAAGAATTTATGTTTCAAAAGAAATGAGGTAGGTCTTCGCTTATGGGTTAAAATTGCCATATCTAATTTAGTATGGAGTGATCTATCCCTGATGATGATGATGATGATGATGATGATAGAATTATTGTATTTAACTACACTATAATATTTTTGTATGGTTCTAATTAGGTATCATCATCCCTAAAATTATCAATAATTTAGTAATTTTGTATTAGGTCTGATATCCAAGATCATCTCAAGACATTACTCTTGACTTAACATGTAGGGATCAAGATATTCTTCATTCATTAAAAAAATCCTTAATATTATTATCATATTGATATAATATAATTTAATATATAATATTAAAATATATTAAAAGCAGCTATTTTTAAGGCAAAGAGCAGTTAATCATGATGAATGATTTTGGTATTGGATAGTCAATAATCAAAGATTTTTATGATACATCAAATGCAATCTAATATCATTAGCATAGTACATATTAAATACGGTGATTTTAAATTACCGATAATTAGATCATCTCGATACCACCGATCTAAGGTGTCGTGGTGATATCTACGAGCGTGATGTCGAGACCCAGAGAGCCTTTTTAGTTTATTTTATCATCGCCCATGACCGCTTCGTAAGGCGATGAGGATATTATGAATGGAACTTCTTTCATTTCCCTGCGTCTTGAGGCCTCCTTTCTATAGCCATCCCTCCTCTCCCCGCTTCCATCTCCACCCCTCTCTCCTTCTCCTCCCTCCCACCCTCACCTCCAAATTCCCCACCCCTGTTCGCTCCTATGAGGCCGTCTCTCACTCCTCGCTCCCGTCCCCGCCGCACCCAGGAACGGGGCTGGGTTGGAGCCGTTCGAACAAGAGGAGGGAGGCGAGAGGGCGCACCACCTATTCGACGCTGAGAGCAAGCCGGAGGGAGTCGCCCTACGAGGTCTTGGGCGTGTCCCCCTCCGCAACCCCTGACGAGATCAAGAGGGCTTACCGGAAGCTTGCCCTCAAATACCACCCCGATGTTAACAAAGAGGTAAGGTGTTCCATACCCTCTTTTTTCTACTGACAATTCACCTCGCCAACTTCTTTAGATTCTCCTAGAGAACCTCCCATTCTTGATTTCTGGGAATTCTGTTTTCTTGCGAAAGTTCCCTTGCATCCATCCAATCTTGTTTTGCGCTTAAGATTTCCTTTGGTTTTTCCTTAATTTTCTATATCGAATTTTGACAAGGTTTCCGCTTTAATTTTGGGAAATTTCATGTGCGTATTACCTCTTTGAAGGAGCGCCGTTTCTGATGCCCCTTTTCATATGTGTGTATATGTATATATCATCTTCAGCGCAGCAAATGCCACTAAAACATTATGTCTTTATCTCTCATGTCGAACCCCAAGCTTTTGCCTTTTCTCTTGGATTGGAACCGGTTTAATAGGTTTTGCTCAATGATAAATTCAAAAAATGTCAAACATTATGGTAGACTGAAATTTTTATCGTTGATTTGTAACCGAGTTGCCCATGTTGAATCTAGATTCTCTGTGGCATTTCATGCCGTGTGCTTGGTACAGCGAAATGGGTGGGTGGGCCATGTTCTGCTGTATGGGAGATTAGAGCCATCGAACGTCCACATAATTTGTCCCTTGTCACCTCATCTGGAATGCCCTCTTTATTAGTCGTCATCATCTTGCCTTGTTATTAGTAATAACGTTGTAGGTAGGTCGCCTTTAGTTATCCCGAAAGTACATGCCTTCTTGGCAAACAATAAATCTTCACCAGTTATAAAGTTTCAATCCACCTTGCAGTCAGCATTTATAAGCGCTGATAATACTTTTGTGCTCCTTAGTTTATTCTATGAGGACGGAGCTAGATGATGGTGTATGTCTATCCAAGTATTTATTTAAAAGATCTTGTTCCTATTTCAATATCCGTGCCCTCTCACCCAGTGTTGGATCTGAGATGGGAATTGATACAATTCCCTGTGCACCAATCTCCACCTTAATTAGAAGATCCAACTAAAAATACCTAAATCATTAATGATATTTCTTTTGCTGTTAGCCTAGGGAAAGTAGGTTATGCTTAATTTTTTGTGTTTCATTTTGTTGATAAAAATTTTAATGTGAAGATACTTAGTCAATATAATATGTTGTAAAAAAGAAGCAAAAGATGTTAGAGATGGACTATAATTTTTCATTCACTGAATCTTCCTTTAGATAGTGTGTTTATGCTTGGCTAGTACTTGTGTTTCAAGTGATGAAAAGATAAAAATGTGCTGGCGTGAGGTCAACATGTCCATACAAGCTGAGAGTCTTTTTGGAGCAACAAAATTTTGGCACAGTTAATGATGAGATGCAGGACAAAGACCTTGGACGGTTGGTTGTTCTTAGAAAGGATTATATGCCACGTGGATCTTACTGAACCACAACTTTTAGCGGACATGATGATGCTCTGGTTTGACGTCTGTGAGTTTGAAACACTGGATACGTACTGCTTCATTTCTGCTGTACATTGATCATCATAATAAAGCGCACATATGGATTGGGTAATCTGACTTTTGAATGCTAGATGATAAAGCTATGAAAGTTTGATAGAAGTGAAATATTGTATCATCTTTAGCATTTGATTGATTGACATGCATTCTTTGTGGAAGTTCAAAGAGATTATCAGACAATCATCCAGTGAAATGCAAGAGATGATGATCAGTAATCTTGAATTAGCAAATATTTTTTCATGCCTTTGCTCTTAAAAAATGTTAAATTTTCACTAATGTTATTAAAAACTATATTTTAAGGGGAAGTGTCATATATCACCCACAAACATTGTTATAAACAACAGTTAGCACAGAGGACCTTTCAGTAACTGATGCTGTAAAACAATTTGATTGTTGACCAGCAAAAGCCATTGAATCAGTATGGCAACATGAACGTCCACTGGACTATGGAGCATGTCTAACCTCTCATGTTATCTTTATATTGTTTCCTTGCTCTCATGATTACATTCTGAAAGTAACTCATTTTCAAATAACATATGTAATGCTTTTAATTTTCTTGACAATTTCGACTGATGAATTGTTTACAACTGGTACCATTTTGTTTTGTTGGAGACTAGACCTTCATTAGTGCTAGTATTATTTTGTACACATTTTCTGCAGATGTTTTGACATCTCTATGGACCATGTTTTCTATATCCTTGTCTACGTTAGATTTCAGCGATAACAAAAGATCTTTTAAAACGGGATGTTAGTTCCTTAAAACCTGAATACAGTTGTAGGACATTAGAGAGGAAACTGCAAATATATGCATTGTCATTGCACTTGTGCTCAAAAAAAAAAAAAAAAATCTTCGGCATGCTTATCTCCTCCCTTTTATTTTTTTTAGAATTTTTACTCAATTGCCACATCTGTCTATTCTATTTTCTTCTAAAAAGGCATGTGACATGCTTGAAAGTTGTGGTACTATCTATTCATTTCTATTACTTGTCTAAAAGTTTGTTTCTTTATTTTCTAATTTTAGTTTCTTGTTTTATTTTTGAGGGTGAGTCTTCACACAAATATAAAGTTACTCCATTGTGACTTGAGTGTCACAGATTTAAAGCATGAAAATAGTCTTTTCGAATGTGAGGGTAATGCTGCGTATATGTAACCCTCCTTAACCCCACATAGCAACTGTCCCAGGCATTAGGCTGTTCCATTCTCAATTTCTAGTTTTACCAATGAATTACTAACTTGCTGGAAATACTTAAGGTAATCCCATTGAAAATAAGAGACATAATGTTTTGATTGATTATGTTGATTATTTTACTGATATAATTTGATTTGTGACCGTGACATAGGCAAATGCTCAAGAGAAATTCATGCGAATTAAGCATGCATACAATACCTTATTAAATTCAGAATCACAGTTCAAGTATGGTGATCGCAGTTCAGATTATTCGAGAACAGCTGAAAGGAGCAGTAATACTCCAGAAGAAGAATTTTATGGCTTTGGTGCGAATCTTGCCCTTCTGAAAAGTTGTTTAAATTAACACATGTCTAGCAAACAATTGCTAGATTCAAAGTTAATTTAGACTTTACATTTTTTCCTTTTTTTTTTTTTTTGATATCGGATAAGGAGTTATTCATAGAAAAAGAATCTAGTTTCGTTTGCATCATCATCATGAACATTATGATTTTTTTTCTATAAATTTGTCATCGTCCTTCAAAAATGTAGTCACCCTATAACCTGCATCCTTTAATATGTTGTCCTCATAATTAATTAAAAGGCCTTATATAACCCATTTATTCTACAGGTGATTTTGTCAGAGATGTTCAAATATCAATAGGTAGATTGACTCCTTTGGGAGACTGTGGCTTGAATATGTTGTTTTAGTAATTTTAGTTCATCAAATTTTTTTCTTTCTATAACAGCGCCAATTTACCTTGAAGATAACCAAAACCTTCATGTTGCAGCGGAATTCTTTCGAGACCTGCAAGTAGAATTTCAAAACTGGGAAGCAGGCATAAATTTAGAAGAGAAACCCAAGAGCTTGTGGGAGGAATTGGCAGTAAGTTTTAATCTGATCAACATCGTGCAATTCTAAAATATAAGTAATTCTAGTTCCTGCCTACTGAATATACTTCTTTGTAATTAAACCAGAAAACAATTTTTCATTCTGAACTTGAAATTTTTATTGTATATGTTCGTCACTGCATATATCAGGATATTGGTGAGGAGTTTGTTGAGTTCTTAGAGAAGGAACTCAACATCAATGATTCAAATTTTGAAGAAGACAGTGGTGGTGACGACCCGTCAAAAGAAAACCCATATACAAAGTCTGGGAAAGGTGGTAGCCAAAATAAAGGCAGCATCGAGGATAATATTGATGAAATTGAAGCTGCTCTTGCTCAGTTGAAAAAGGAGTTGGGACTATAGGGTCATTCTCTGGAGTCACCTTTGAAGCATGTTCGTGGTAAAAGAAGAATTCATGAGGGAAGATCTTTCTCACCCATGATGATTTTAGAGATGTTGCTTGGAACCAAGCTGATGCCCAATTTTTGCTTAAAACGACCACTTTTGCAGGCCTTTGATTTTGCTGCACCTGTACTTCTTATATTGCGAATACTCGCGTAAATTCTTTTACAAATTGTACCATACACTCCCATTTCCATGTTTTTGTTTATATAGCTCATGTACCAAGATTCCATCTGCCTAAAGATGATGTAACATACAAGTTATTATTATTAATATCATTTCTTCAAAAAACAATATTAATATAATTATTATTGTTACCTGGTTTTTACCGTTATGGAGCATGTGCAGGTTTTTTAATTCATTTTCATTTCTATATCTAGAACAAACATTTGCAAAATTTGGAATGATAAAAGTGTTATAACATTATCAATAAAATGGATGTCCATTGGTATTCTAAAAGGAGGATATTTCAGGTTATGTTTATCAATAAAGATGATGTCTATTGATATTCTAAAGAGAGGTTATATCTATTGGTATTACCATGTAAATTCTTATTAATTTTGATGAATGCAATATTTTTTTTATTTGCCTTTAAATAGATGGCATGAAGTTGTGTTCGCTATACTTAGATGGAATAAGAGAAAACATATTCAAATACTTTCTTTTTCTAGTCTCTTTGTTCTATTGTATATAATACGTCATTCTCTACCTCATCATTCTACATTTATTAAAGAAACTATTATTGAGATAAATATATTTATGTTTATGTAAGTTATTTGCATATCTGATCAATTATTATTATTTAATATTTTTCTTATGACTCTTAGTTTCAACTTATCACTTGGTCATTTGTATATATACACGATTGTATTTGGTCCTTGATAAATTTGAAACAATTTTCATTCTAATAAAATGTTGTGTACTAATTTACTTTGTGTGCTTTGATAGTATTGATATGGCAAATTTGATAAAGCTTGATTTTGTGGCACTAGATATCATGGGCAAAGATTATCTATCATGGATACTTGATGCTGAATCCATGGTAATGAGGCATCCAACCAGGACAAAGCAAAAGCAATGATCTTTCTGCGACACCACCTGAATGAGGGATTGAAAGCTGAATACCTAACAGTAAAAGATCCCCTTGTCCTTTGGAAAAGCCTAAAAGAGCATTATGACCATAAAAAAATTTCATTCTTACGTCTACAAGATTATAAGACAGTAAGTGAATACAATTCAGCTATGTTCAGAATTATTTCTCAGTTGAAATTATGTAGAGAAAAAGTCACTGATGAGTATATGCTGAAAAAAACTTTTTCTACTTTTCATACTTCCAATTTGCTCCTGCAGCAGTAATATCGTGAAAAGGGTTTTAAAAAATATTCTAAACTAATTTCCTGCCTTCTTATGGTTGAACAAAATAATGAACTTTTGATGAAAAACCATGAAGCTCATCCAACTGGCTCCGCACTATTCCCTGAAGTGAATGCAACTACATATCAATTTATAAACAAAAGCATGGTCATGGACGTGGCCGTAGATGCATACGTAATCGAGAACGTTTTGGTTTTGGTTATCGTGGTGGTTATGTTAAAACTCCTTACCACCTAAAGTGGGAGAAAAATGAGAAGAAAATTAAGAAAGGCAAGAGGAATTAAGTAAAAAATTTAGTGAAAAACTCATGCTATCGTTGTGGAATGAAAGGTTATTGGTCACGTACCTATCGCATGCCAAAACATATCATCGAACTTTATCAAGAGTCATTGAAAAAGAATGATAAAAAATAGAAACGAATTTTGTTTCTGAATGTAGCCCTTCTGATACTGGATTTGATGATCTGGATGTTGCTGACTTCTTTATCCAACTAGAAGAAAATAATGCTTGTTTAATTGACAACATGAATGTATAAGGATGATTTTAAGAATGCCTATGTTATCAAATAATATCATGTAATAAAATAATATTTATTATACATATGTTTGTTTTAAAGAAACTGATGCAATAATGAATTATGACTTTTAGTTTTTATGCCTGTATATATCTTGTATTCTAATTTGTATTTCACTACATGTCATTCTTTCCATGAAGAAAATGGAATTATCTCGAGCAGGATCTTTTGTCAACAACAATTTGTGCCTCGTAGACAGTACTACAACGCACACTATACTTAAAGATATGAAATACTTCTTCTACTGCAACAAATATCAATACAATTTATGGTAGTGCAAAATTGATTAAAGGCTCTAGAAGAGCCCATATCATTTTGTCAAGAAGAACAAAATTCATCAATTAAAACCATGAAATAAATATCAAATTGAGACAACTAACGAAGGCAATATTGAGTATTTGTGCATTATAAGTACGATCTCAAGCAAGAAATATATATTAGAAAAATTACCTATATTTTTATATGCTATAGTAAACCAAAGTTTACTAATTAAAATTGTTGCTGCCAAAATCACCTGTGATGAGCGTTGGGTTAACTGAGGTCTCCATGGCCTTCAGGAATACGAAGAGGTCGCCTTCTTTCTCTGAAAGCCTACAAAAATCCCGGGCCGGTAGTTCCGGCGGGGATCCTCCGACGCTCAAGTCAGTGGTCTGTAGAACAGGAGTTTTATAATCAAGTAATATTTTAGAGAGAGGGAGAGAGAGATCTTCCTTTCATGTAGGGTTGAATACCGTCACGTAACCTCTTATTTTACTCTTCAGAGTAACGCTGCATGTATGAAGTGCTGACAAGTGATGGGAGAAGACCAGGACAGCCATTCGGCCGAGGGAGCTTTGAGAGGAGCTCTGCTGGGAGCTGGGGATGGCTTACTGTGAGGCCTTTGCGAGAGACTTCACGGTCTCTTTCCCCTGTGCCGAAGCTCTATTACATGTATGCAATCTGTTGCATGTAATGTACTTGGGCGAGGCGGCTAATGAGGAAGTCGGGAGCGGAGGATCATGGCCGACGAAGTCACCGTCGATGTTCATATCGCAGAAGCCGCGTATGCCCTCGCGGCAAGAGCCGCGGAAGGTCCGGGAGAAGTCGACCTCGTAGTCCTCCCGCAGCACAGTGCAGCAACTGCACCATGTGAGAACTCGTGCATGGTGGGAGCAGCATATTCAATGCATTGTGGGTCAACTGGTCCACGCTATTATAACACCCTCTTTCTGGATTCGAAGAATAATGGTTGCACGGACCAGAGACACTAAATCCTTCAAGGAATGCATCGCAAGCACCACGGATCCATAAACAGCCATCGTGACAAGAGTTGGAGCAGAAAGCTTCAGCGCATACCTCGATTCCTCCACTGTCAGGTGCTTCAGATTCCGAGCAGCTACAATCCTTGTGCTTTGGCCGTCGCACTCCTTTAAAATTAGAGTCTCGAGCGAGGAGCATTCAAGGAACATTCTTTCAAGCAGAGAGTCCCCCAGAGTAATCAGCCTCAGAGATAAGCTTTTTAGCAATCTCCAACGCAAGGAATATGTTGGCAGATCAATTTTGCAGTAACTCAGCGACAGGCTCGTCAACAACCCATATCTATAAAGAGAGCTGGGCAAGGAATATATGTCCCTGCTTCGATCGACGATGCCGCCTATTCGATGATGCGCCACGTCCAAGATCAGCTCCTTGACGTGCCTCTCGAGAGCAGAGCGGAGCAGACGCCGACCATGGCCGAATGCTTGGCACGTTCGTAGAGGCGGAATCGCTGAAGAGGCTCGGGCTGGCGGAGAATCAAGCAGCCATTGACGAAGTCGAGGAACCTCTGCCGGGCCTTGCGGATGTGATGGGGATGTCGGCTGAAGCTTTCGGGAAGGAATTGGAGGTCCAGATGGGAAACTCGAGTCCAGAGGTACTGCCATCTTGGACAGCACGCTGGTCTTGATCACTTCGACGGTGGGCAGAAAAGAGAGGATGACGAGGAGAAGGGACTCCGGAAGGGAAGAGATGCGGTCCTCGCAAGCTCCCGGCCGGCCGCATGCTCTCTTCTTGGATGACCCACCGGTCACGGCGGCGTTCGCAGAAGAGCTGCTCCCCTTCGCTTCCATGGTTGATTCGATCGAGCTTTGCTTCGGCGTCGACGTGGCGCTGCTCAACAGAATGACAGGAGACGGATCCTGGAGCTGGCCAATGACCAGCTCCTCTCCGACATCAGGCTGGGTGCCATCTTCGATGTGGAGGGGCTGGAAGTCGTAACTCGGAAGGATCTCCTCCTTCCTGATGGTACCTCCATTGCTTTGGGGCTCCTCTTCAGGATTTCTCAGATCGAAGAGGTCGCCGCTTGCGAGCTCTGCTCCCGATTTATTCATTTGGTCTCCCCCTCCCTGATGGAGAAAGTCTGGGTTTTTTATCACCCAGCGTTGAGGGTCGGTCCTGATTTACAGGGGAGTTCCCTGGTTTATCGGGAGGGAAGTAAGGGCGTTGCAACCGAGTCGGGTGGCCCAGTTCCCGAAGATCACGGTCAGTTTCAAAACAAACTGCTCATGGGTTTGTTAAATGACCTTATCAGATGCCCCCCACACTTTTTGAGCTTGGTTAATGCACGATATACATGCTCAAGAAGTGTAAAATTTTAGTGAATTACATGACACTCAGAAGTATCGTATGTTAAGTTTTTGTGGGGGTGCTTGTCAACTGTGAGTTGGGGAGTTGGCTTCTCCCAGCTGTGAGTTGTCTTGGATCTTCTTGACTCGACATGAAATCGGGCCTCCGATGCCGACGCTGAGTCGGGCTTCTGGTACCGACACTGAGTCGGGTTTCCGATACCGACACTGAGTCGGGTTTCCGTTGCCGACGCTGAGTCGGGTTAAGTGCCGACGCTGAATCGGTCTTAGAGTGCCGACGCTGACTCGGGCTTAGAATGCCGATGCGGAGACTCGGGCTTAGAGTGCCGACGCGGAGTCGAGCTTAGAGTGCCGAGGGAGACTCGGGCTTAGAGTGCCGAGGGGAGACTCGGGCTTAGAGTGCCGACGCGGAGTCGGGCTTGAGTGCCGATGCGGAGTCGGGCTTGAGTGCCGATGCGGACTCGGGCTTAGAGTGCCGAGGGGAGACTCGGGCTTAGAGTGCCGATGCGGACTCGGGCTTAGAGTGCCGATGCGGAGTCGGTCTTCAAGTGCCGAGGGGAGACTCGGGCTTAGAGTGCCGATGCGGACTCGGGCTTAGAGTGCCGATGCGGAGTCGGTCTTCAAGTGCTGACGCGAAGTCGGTCTTCAAGTGTCAAGTGCCGATGCGAAGTCGGTCTTCACATGCTGACGTGAAGTCGGTCTTCAAGTGCCGACGCGAAGTCGGTTTTCAAGTGCCGACGCGAAGTCGGTCTTCACATGCCGACGCGAAGTCGATCTTCAAGTGCCGACGGAGTCGGTCTTCAAATGTCAAGTGCCGACGCGAAGTCGGTCTTCACATGCCGACGCGAAGTCGGTCTTCAAGTGCCGACGCGGAGTCGGTCTTCAATGTCAAGTGCCGACGCGAAGTCGGTCTTCACATGCCGACGCGAAGTCGGTCTTCACATGCCGACGCGAAGTCGGTCTTTAAGTGCCGATGCGAAGTCGGTCTTCACATGCCGACGCGAAGTCGGTCTTCAAGTGCCGACGCTGAGTCGGTCTTCAAGTGCCGACGCGGAGTCGGCTTCAAATACCGACGCGGAGTCGGTCTTCAAGTGCCGACGCTGAGTCGGTCTTCAAGTGCCGACGCTGAGTCGGTCTTCAAATGCCGACGCGGAGTCGGTCTTCAAGTGCCGACGCTGAGTCGGTCTTCAAGTGCCGACGCGGAGTCGGTCTTCAAGTGCCGGCGCGGAGTCGGTCTTCAAGTGCCGATGCGGAGTCGGTCTAAGTGCCGACGCGAAGTCGGTCTTCAGTGCCGACGCGGAGTCGGTCTTCAAAAGTGCCGACGCAAAGTCGGTCTTCACATGCCGACGCGAAGTCGGTCTTCAAGTGCCGACGCGAAGTCGGTCTTCCAGTGCCGATGCGAAGTCGGTCTTCACATGCCGACGCGAAGTCGGTCTTCACATGCCGACGCGAAGTCGGTCTTCAAGTGCCGACGCTGAGTCGGTCTTCAAGTGCCGACGCGGAGTCGGTCTTCAAATGCCGATGCGAAGTCGGTCTTCAAGTGCCGACGCGGAGTCGGTCTAAGTGCCGACGCGAAGTCGGTCTTCAAGTGCCGACTCGGGCTTAGAGTGCCAACACGAAGTCGGGCTTGAGTGCCGACACTGAGTGCCGATGCGGAGTCGAGTGCCGACGCGGAGTCGGGCTTAGAGTGCCGACGTCGGCTTAGAGTGCCGACGTAGAGTCGGGCTTGAGTGCCGAGAGGAGACTCGGGCTTAGAGTGCCGACGTAGAGTCGGGATTGAGTGCCGAGAGAAGACTCGGGCTTAGATTGCCGAGGGAAGACTCGGGCTTAGAGTACCGACGTGGAGTCGGGCTTAGAGTGCCAACGCGGAGTCAGGCTTCTAGTGCCGACGCGGAGTCGGTCTTTAAGTGCCGACGCGACGTCGGGCTTCTAGATGGCTGAAAGTAACCAATAATGCGTTGCAAGTGTATAATTTAAACAAAGGTATTACCCGATTGGCCGTTGACCGCTGATATAGAGTTGAAGCCGCTGGGGCTGAGATAAAGCCGTTGAGGCTGTGACGAAACCGCTGAGGCAAAGTTGAGGTCATCGAGAGCCTTTTGAACCTCGAAGGGTAACCAGAGAGTCGCGGTGATGGGACCATGCTCGGGAGCCTTTAACCCCGGAGGGTGACCTAAGGGTGTTTGAACCATGCTCAGGGTCCTTTTGAACCCCGAAGGGTGACCCAAGAGTCGCTGTGGGGGGACCATGCTCGGGAGCCTTTAACCCCGGAGGGTGTCCTGAGGGTGTTTGAACCATGCTCAGGGTCCTTTTGAACCCCGAAGGGTGACCCGAGAGTCGCTGTGGGGGGACCATGCTCGGGAGCCTTTAACCCCGGAGGGTGACCTGAGGGTGTTTGAACCATGCTCAGGGTCCTTTTGAACCCCGAAGGGTGACCCGAGAGTTGCTGTGGGGGGACCATGCTCGGGAGCCTTTAACCCCGGAGGGTGACCTGAGGGTGTTTGAACCATGCTCAGGGTCCTTTTGAACCCCGAAGGGTGACCCGAGAGTTGCTGTGGGGGGACCATGCTCGGGAGCCTTTAACCCCGGAGGGTGAACTGAGGGTGTTGAACCATGCTCAGGGTCCTTTGAACCCCGAAGGGTGATCTGAGAGCTGAGAGTCGTCAGGTGCCTTTTCTTTGCGCCAACGATCTTTGCCGCCAGCGTTAGAGTCAGTCTTTGGGCTTTGGTGCCGAGCTGGCTTCGGGCTTCGATGCCGACCGGAGTCGGGCTTAAGTGCCGGGAGGAGTCTTGAGCTGAAGTGCCGACGCGGAGCCGGTCTTTGTGCCGACGCGGAGCCGGTCTTGAGTGCCGACGCGGAGCCGGTCTTAGTTGCCGATGTGGAGTCGGTCTTTGGTGCCGACGCGGGGCCGGTCTTTGGTGCCGACGCGGAGCCGGTCTTTGGTGCCGACGCGGGGCCGGTCTTTGGTGCCGACGCGGGGCCGGTCTTTGGTGCCGATGCGGGCCGGTCTTTGGTGCCGACGCGGGCCGGTCTTTGGTGCCGACGCGGGCCGGTCTTTGGTGCCGACGGGGCGGTCTTTGGTGCCGACGCGGGGTCGGTCTTTGGTGCCGACGCGGAGCCGGTCTTTGGTGCCGACGCGGAGCCGGTCTTTGGTGCCGACGCGGAGCCGGTCTTTGGTGCCGACGCGGAGCCGGTCTTTGGTGCCGACGCGGGGCCGGTCTTTGGTGCCGACGCGGGGCCAGTCTTTGGTGCCGACGCGGGGCCAGTCTTTGGTGCCGATGCAGGGTCGGTCTTAGTGCCGACGCGGAGCCGGTCTTTGATGCCGACGCGGGGCCGGTCTTTGATGCCGACGCGGAGCCGGTCTTTGGTGCCGACGCGGGGCCGGTCTTTGGTGCCGACGCGGGGCCGGTCTTTGGTGCCGACGCGGGGCGGTCTTTGGTGCCGACGCGGGGCCGGTCTTTGCTGCCGACGCGGAGCCGGTCTTTGGTGCCGACGCGGGGTCGGTCTTTGGTGCGATGCGGGGTCGGTCTTTGGTGCCGACGCGGAGCCGGTCTTTGGTGCCGACGCGGAGCCGGTCTTTGGTGCCGACGCGGAGCCGGTCTTTGGTGCCGGCGGGGTCGGTTTGGTGCCGACGCGGAGCCGGTCTTTAGTGCCGACGCGGAGCCGGTCTTTGATGCCGACGCGGGGCGGGTGCCGACGGGGCCGGTCTTTGCTGTCGACGCGGGGCCGGTCTTTGCTGTCGACGCGGAGCCGGTCTTTGCTGTCGACGCGGAGCCGGTCTTTGCTGACGCGGAGCCGGTCTTTGCTGCCGACGCGTGGCCGGTCTTTGATGCCGACGCGTGGCCGGTCTTTGATTCCGACGCGGAGCCGGTCTTGGTGCCGACGCGGGGCCGTCTTTGGTGCCGACGCGGGGCCGGTCTTTGGTGCCGACGTGGGCCGGTCTTTGGTGCCAACGCGGGGCCGGTCTTTGCTGCCAAACGCGGGCCGGTCTTGGTGCCGACGCGGAGCCGGTCTTTGGTGCCGACGCGGGGTCGGTCTTTGCTGCGACGCGGAGCCGATCTTTGGTGCCGAGCGGGGCCGATCTTTGGTGCCGACGCGGAGCCGATCTTTGGTGCCGACGCGGAGCCGGTCTTTGGTGCCGACGCGGGGTCGGTCTTTGTTGCCGACGCGGAGCCGGTCTTTGGTGCCGACGCGGGGCCGGTCTTTAGGATGCTAACGCGAGGTTGGTCTCGAATGCTGATACAGGATCGAACTTCCCTGCGTGACATTTTTAAGTATCAGTGAAAGAAATAGTCTTAAGCGTACTTAGCTCTTGCGGCACCCTTGTTTCCTTCCGCGGGCTCGAGCACTTCCTCCCACTGGTGGTCTGCCCCCCAGGGATGTTGCGCCCACTGGTGGTCTGCCGCTTGCTGTTACGCGGTGCCCTCCAGCGCAACTGGTGAAAGCTTCCTGAGCTCGCGTTGTCACCATCGTCTTCCTTACAGAAGTTGTAGGGAGAATGTTCATCTACTACGTGCGTTTCCCCCCTTCCTGGCGCGCCAATCTGTTGCTGCCAAATCACCTGTGATGAGCGTTGGGTTAACTGAGGTCTCCATGGCCTTCAGGAATACGAAGAGGTCGCCTTCTTTCTCTGAAAGCCTACAAAAAATCCCGGGCCGGTAGTTCCGGCGGGGATCCTCCGACGCTCAAGTCAGTGGTCTGTAGAACAGAGTTTTATAATCAAGTAATATTTTAGAGAGAGGGAGAGAGAGATCTTCCTTTCATGTAGGGTGAATACCGTCACGTAACCTCTTATTTTACTCTTCAGAGTAACGCTGCATGTATGAAGTGCTGGCAAGTGATGGGAGAAGACCAGGACAGCCATTCGGCCGAGGGAGCTTTGAGAGGAGCTCTGCTGGGAGCTGGGGATGGCTTACTGTGAGGCCTTTGCGAGAGACTTCACGGTCTCTTTCCCCTGTGCCAAAGCTCTATTACATGTATGCAATCTGTTGCATGTAATGTACTTGGGCGAGGCGGCTAATGAGGAAGTCGGGGCGGAGGATCATGGCCGACGAATCACGTCGATGTTCATATCGCAGAAGCCGCGTATGCCCTCGCGGCAAGAGCCGCGGAAGGTCCGGGAGAAGTCGACCTCGTAGTCCTCCCGCAGCACAGTGCAGCAACTGCACCATGTGAGAACTCGTGCATGGTGGGAGCAGCATATTCAATGCATTGTGGGTCAACTGGTCCACGCTATTATAACACCCTCTTTCTGGATGTCGAAGAATAATGGTTGCACGGACCAGAGACACTAAATCCTTCAAGGAATGCATCGCAAGCACCACGGATCCATAAACAGCCATCGTGACAAGAGTTGGAGCAGAAAGCTTCAGCGCATACCTCGATTCCTCCACTGTCAGGTGCTTCAGATTCCGAGCAGCTACAATCCTTGTGCTTTGGCCGTCGCACTCCTTTAAAATTAGAGTCTCGAGCGAGGAGCATTCAAGGAACATTCTTTCAAGCAGAGAGTCCCCCAGAGTAATCAGCCTCAGAGATAAGCTTTTTAGCAATCTCCAACGCAAGGATGTTGGCAGATCAATTTTGCAGTAACTCAGAGACAGGCTCGTCAAAAACCCATATCTATAAAGAGAGCTGGGCAAGGAATATATGTCCCTGCTTCGATCGACGATGCCGCCTATTCGATGATGCGCCACGTCCAGATCAGCTCCTTGACGTGCCTCTCGAGAGCAGAGCGGAGCCAGACGCCGACCATGGCCGAATGCTTGGCACGTTCGTAGAGGCGGAATCGCTGAAGAGGCTCGGGCTGGCGGAGAATCAAGCAGCCATTGACGAAGTCGAGGAACCTCTGCCGGGCCTTGCGGATGTGATGGGGATGTCGGCTGAAGCTTTCGGGAAGGAATTGGAGGTCCAGATGGGAAACTCGAGTCCAGAGGTACTGCCATCTCTTGGACAGCACGCTGGTCTTGATCACTTCGACGGTGGGCAGAAAAGAGAGGATGACGAGGAGAAGGGACTCCGGAAGGGAAGAGATGCGGTCCTCGCAAGCTCCCGGCCGGCCGCATGCTCTTCTTGGATGACCCACCGGTCACGGCGGCGTTCGCAGAAGAGCTGCTCCCCTTCGCTTCCATGGTTGATTCGATCGAGCTTTGCTTCGGCGTCGACGTGGCGCTGCTCAACAGAATGACAGGAGACGGATCCTGGAGCTGGCCAATGACCAGCTCCTCTCCGACATCAGGCTGGGTGCCATCTTCGATGTGGAGGGGCTGGAAGTCGTAACTCGGAAGGATCTCTCCTTCCTGATGGTACCTCCATTGCTTTGGGGCTCCTCTTCAGGATTTCTCAGATCGAAGAGGTCGCCGCCTTGCGAGCTCTGCTCCCGATTTATTCATTTGGTCTCCCCCTCCCTGATGGAGAAAGTCTGGTTTTTTATCACCCAGCGTTGAGGGTCGGTCCTGATTTACAGGAGAGTTCCCTGGTTTATCGGGAGGGAAGTAAGGGCGTTGCAACCGAGTCGGGTGGCCCAGGTTCCCGAAGATCACGGTCAGTTTCAAAACAAACTGCTCATGGGTTTGTTAAATGACCTTATCAAAAATAATTTTATAATTTAGCATAATCGGTTAGGTTATCCAGGTTTAATTATGATGCAAAGAATTATAGAGAATTCATGTGGACATTCATTGAAGAATCAAAAAATATTACGATCAAATGAATTCTTATGTCCTGCTTGCTCTCAAGGCAAATTAATTATTAACTATCACCAGCTAAATTCAAGACTGAATCTCTTAAATTTCTGGAACACATACATAGTGATATTTATGGGCCTATTCACCCATCAAGTGGATCATTTGATATTTCATGGTTTTAATTGATGCTTCAACTAGATGGTCACATATATGCTTATTATCGACTCATAACCTGGCGTTTGCAAGACTACTAGCGCAATTAATTTGACTATGCGCTCATTTTTCAGATAATCCTATTAAGACAATATGCCTTGACAATGCTGATAAATTTACTTCTCAAGTATTTAATGATTATTGTACTGCTATTGGAATCACCGTTGAACATCTTGTAGCATATGTTCATACTCAAAATGGTCTTGCAGAATCGCTTATCAAACGGATCCAACTGATTGCAAGACCATTACTTATGAGAGCAAAGCTTCCTTTGTTTACATAGGGAGCAGCACTTGTTCGCATCAGGCCAACAAATTATCATGAATTCTTCCCATTACACATGGTTTACGGTTAGGAACCAAATATTTCTCATCTAAAATTTTTTGGATGTGCGGTTTATGTTCCAATTGCTCCACCACAACACACTAAGATGGGACCTCAAAGGAGGTTAGGGATATATGTTGGGTATGAATCTTCATCTATAATAAATATCTTGAACCATTTACAGATGATTTATTTATGACACATTTTGTTGATTGTTATTTTAATGAGTCTATTTTTCCAACATTAAGGGGGGAAAATAAGTAGATGATAAAAGTTCGTTGGAATAAATTATCATTGTTCCATTTCGATCCTCATATAAAACAACATGAACATGAAGTTTAGGAGTTAATTCACATGCAAAAACTAGCAAATCAACTGCTAGACGCGTTTAACGACCTTAAAAGAGTGACAAAGTCACATATACTAGCTGCAAATACTTCAATCAGAATTGTTCTTCCTGAAGGACAACCTGCCACTGCTAATGAGATAAAAGGATAAGTAAAGCGTGGTAGACCAGTTGGTTCCAAAGATAAAACCCTTGCAAAAAAAAAAGGAGCAAAGCATTTTAGATGACCAGATTGAAGATACTGTAACTCAAGAAAAGATCTCTAGTATAATAACAGAAGTAATTGAGACTCCAGATGAGTCTATTCTAAAAGAGAATAATGTATACCTAAAATCGAAGAAATGAAGAGATCTCTATCAATTATGTTATGACTAGGGAAAAATGGAACCGATATAAGATGATCATCGACGATAAGTTTGCATATTATGTTGTGCAAATATTGAAAATAAAAATGAGGATCATGATCCAATGTCTATGGAAGAATGTAAACATCGACAAGATTGGCCAAAATGGAAGGATACAATTGATTCTGAATTAAAATCGCTAGCGAACGTAAAGTTTTTGGACCGGTTGTCCAAACACCTGCTGGTGTAAAACTTGTAGGATATAAATGGATATTCGTGCAAAAAAGAAATAAGGATAATAAAATTGTGAGGTATAAAGCACGACTAATTGCCCAAGGGTTCTCACAAAGACTCGGTATTGATTATGACGAGACCTATTCTCTTGTGGTGGATGCAATAACTTTTTAATATTTGATTAGTCTAACCGTGCATAAAAACTTGAATTGCGTCTTATGGATATAGTGACAGCCTATCTATATGGCTCACTTGACAATGGTATCTATATGAAAATCCCAGAAGGTTACAATTTCCTGAAAAGTATAACTCTAATTCGAGAGAACTTTATTTGATAAAATTGCAGAAGTCTCTCTATGGGTTTAAATAAGCAGGGCGTATGTGGTACAATCATTTGACTGAATACTTGTTGAAACAAGGCTATAACGGTGATCCCATATATCCTCGTATCTTTATAAAGAGATCTGGATCATAATTTGTGATCATTGCAGTATATGTTGATGATTTGAACATAATTGAAACTCCTGAAGAGCTTCAAAGGGCAGCATATTACCTAAAAGAGGAATTTGAAATGAATGATCTTGAAAGAACAAAATTTTGCTTTGGCCTACAACTAGAGCATCTTAAGAATGTGATTTTGTGTCCAATATGCTTATACAACAAAGATACTTAAAAGGCTTTTATGGATAAAGCACACCCATTGAGTACTCCAATGGTCGTAAGGTCACTTGAAATCGTTAACGATCCTTTTCAACCTAAGAAAGATGACGAAGAACTACTTAGTCCTGAAGTACCATATCTTAGCGCAATAGGTGCATTAATGTATCTTGTGACTTACACTTGACCTAATATATCTTTTTTTAGTAAACTTGTTAGGAGATATAGTTCTTTGCCTACAAAAAGGCATCGGATAAGTGTTAAGCACATATTTCGATACCCTAGAGGTACAATGGATATGGGTTTGTATTATTCAAATTTGTCCAAATATAAGTTAGTAGGTTTTGCAGATGCAGATATTTGTCTATTCTCATAATGGTCAATCACAAACGGTTATGTCTTTACATATGGTGGCACTGCTATTTCATGGCGATCTACAAAGCAAACAATTGTGGCTACATCATATAACCATGTCGAAATTCTGGCAATTCACGAAGCAAGCTGAGAATGTGTATGGCTTAGATCAGTAATCCAACACATTCAGAAGACATGTTGATTATCCTCTCAAAAGAAGGTATCAACTATGTTGTGTGAGGATAATACAGCCTGCATAGTCCAATTGAAAGGAGGGTATATCAAAGGTGATAGAACAAAACAATATCCCCAAAGTCTTTTTTTACTCATGACCTTCAGAAGAGTGGTGCTATTAATGTTCAACAAGTTTGATCTAGCGATAATCTCGCTGATTGTTTACGAAAGCACTATCTACAAAGAGATTTGAGGAGTTAGTCTAAAAAATTGAACTAAGACGACTCAAAGATCTCGAATGATAATTTAAGGGAAGTATATCAAGAGATGCATCAAAAGGAAGAGCAAAATACTATACTCTTTTTTTCTTAGCTATGGTTTTATCCTATTGGGTTTTTTGGCAAGGTTTTTAACGAGGCGGTATCCCCTTTCGATAAAAGGCATGAATGATGTACTCTTCCTTTCACAAAGAATTTTTTTTTGGGTTTTTACTTAATAAAGTTTTAACAGGCTTGGTCAAATAAATGGACATCCAGTTATAACATTACCAATAAAATGGATGTCCATTGATATTTTAAGAGAGGATATGTCAGGTTATATCTATCAATAAAGATGGTGTCTATTGGTATTCCAAGGAGAGGTTATATTTATTGGTATTACCCATGTAAATTCTTATTAATTTTGATGAATTTAACATTTTTTTTTCATTTGCCTTTAAATATATGGCATGAAGACATTCTAAGAAAGGATATGTCAGGTTATATCTACCAATAAAGATGGTGTCTATTGGTATTCCAAGAAGAGGTTATGTATATTGGTATTACCCATGTAAATTCTTATTAATTTTGATGAATGTAACTCTTTTTTTTTCATTTGCCTTTAAATATATGGCATGAAGTTGTATTTATGATGCTCATGGAATAAGAGAAAACATATTCTAATACTTTCTTTTTCTAGTATTTTTTATTATTGCTCTTTAATTATATAACAAATAGTTGTTTTTCTTGCCCTCCAGATTTCATTGACGATCTAACAATTGGGCCTTTCATCGTGTTGTTGATATTGACTCCAAACCCTTTTGTTTATAAGATGATTGGTTGTCTTAGGACAAGGAAGGAGGTAGCCCAGTTTGTATGATGGAAGTTTTTTGCTGGATTATTATCAAAATAAAGGCACGGACTAGATAAATATACTATATTAAATATTTTTCACAAATTAAAATTTTAAATATTTGATTTAAAAATATAAATTATATGAAATAAATAAATAAATATACTATATTAATATTTTCACAAATTAAAATTTTAAATATTTGATTTGAAAATATAAATTTATGGAAGAAATAAATATTTTTTAATAATCAATTTTCTCATTAAAATAAATAAAAAAACTTGAACATCACACATTGATTTTCATTAACATCTCATTTTTAAATTTTTAATATCTTTTAAAAAATATTTTACAAAATGTTTAGATAAAATTTTGTTTGCATATTATCCCGTATATGGCATACCAATTACAACTAATCCATCAATTATTTGTAATGAAAATTGTATGCTATTGGGAACTTAACAATAACTCTCAAGGTATACAGAGTCTTGGGAATAATAATTTTTGCATTTTGATATTAACAAATAAATTATATTCTTCTTATAGAGTTAATTATTAAAAGCATAATTTAATGGAGAATAAACTGAATGAATGACTCATATAAAAAATAATACCATCCACCAATTACTTTACTCCGCTAAAATTCAAGGGCGTGCAAGAATTTTTTCTTCTTATATTTTGCATTTTCAGCTTCAATTTCTCCAGTCCTGTAAAGACGTTCAACTTGAAACATCATTGTTTTAACAATCCATTAGCAGTAGTGTTACCCCAAAAAGGGTGCCCAAAAAAAAAAAAAAAAAAACTTAATAATCTCTTCAGGACACGATTAAATGAGAACTTGGGAGTACCATATCAAATGCCAGACTTCGGCTCATCAGCATGACGTAATTGGCAAAATATTCAAGCAATTATATACAGCAAATTCTACAATAAATGCTTCTCGTATTAAACTAAATCACGGATCACCATCAACAGGAAATACAGAAATATATTATTTACCCTGGAACCCACTACGCTATGCTTCGTTTTAGTCTCTTTCTCATGCAGAAGAGCGAAAGTGGGTCCCTCAAAACCTCGTTAAGCAACTCTTTGAAGAAATTATTTGATAACTAAATTTAAATTGGGGGCTCCTATAAGATAAAAAGATGTCAAATTTGATACAACCGTCCGCCAAGAAGATACACTGTTACTGGAAAGAGCTTCGGATGCTCAAATTGCACCATGATAAAAACTTTGAATGCTCAAATCAACCAAAATTGCACAATGAAAGCCACATCCAAAGATACAATCTCTGCAAAACTTACCTCCGACCCCTTCCTTTACTCTTGCCATAGCCACCTTTCCCTCTGCCACCATGCTGTCCCTTGGCGTAGAACTCTGCTTTGCCTGGCCTCAAGCCTAAGGATTGGATGCCCCTCTTTTTTCCCTCCTGGGATTTTTTCCCTCTTGGGGCTCCTCCTCAGCCTTTTGTCTTGTCAAGCTTCTGGAGACAAATGATATTTCCCGTGAGCCGCCTGGCCCAAACTTGACATCATCGGAAGTACCCGTGGCCTGCCGATCCTGGAGGGCAGCAACCCTCTCACCAAGAGGAAGGGCATCCTCCTTGGCAAGGGACGCACGATTCCAAAACGCTTCAGCATGGCGCTCATCCTTGACTTCATACAACCTGCGAGACGATGATTTGTTAGGCGGCCTCTGAAGCATGCTTACATGAAAGATCAATCACATTTCTTCAATGTATTTGTATTGCTTGATATTGTATATATATATATATTGATTTTTAATCAGAAACTTAATTTTATTAATGCAATTCCATAGTATCAAAAGCATGATCTGTGTTTCCAGAACACTAATACGAAAACATCACCTCATGTGCTTTGATTTCTTCACTTGACTCCTATCCATCTCAGATTCATCTGATGACTGGGAGGACTGTGATTCATTGATCTCCCGCTCCTCATCCTCCATAACTGGTTCAAAGTGTTCTTCAATCAGAGAGGGCTGCTTCTTTGCAGATTGAGGATGAAGTGCAAGATATTCAGGTGAAAGTTCATCGACCTCGAACTCCTGTGGGGGAGATTAGACAGAATTTTTAATGAGTGATGCCTCAAGAAATCTGGAAGTAACAAATAGAACATAGTACATTACCATAAAACATGACAAGAGTCATGCAAAAATGAAATACTAAGATGCAATCTCATCAATCTATTTTTAGATCCATAAAAGAGGAAAAACAGCAATTAACTATCTATCATCTCTGTAGTCTACATTTGAGTGTATTGAGGATTCAATATTCTTGATGCAAAATCAGCCACAGGTGGCTCTAAAACATTGATGCACACCATTGATAATAGTCTATGATGTTTAAAATAGAAATAATCTGAAAAATCACACGATGGGAGGTCGTTAAATTATATATCAATGAGTTTTAAAAATTATAATCAATTGGCACAATATAATGTTTTCATATGATTTTCTGATTCTGAGCAATTAAAATGTTGAGTGGTTGCTACATCTCTTAAGACATGTACATTATAATCAATGGACTCGATTCAAAGTTCAAATGCCCAATCATGTACATTAGCATGGTAGCACTTTTTTGTTCTCCATTTTTCATCCACTCATGCATATGTAAATGGCTTCAGAGATGCATAATTTTCAGTTCGTGCATATGCTAATTGCTGTAGATTACTGAAAGATGCTTCTACGTAAGTCAGCAAAAGTGATTCTGAAATCAGGGAGAGAAATGCAGTATATCCAGCACAAACATGCAGATGAGCTATACATATAGAAAATTAATAAAAAGCGAGGAACAAAATTTATCCATCTGATAATCAAGTTAGAATTTGGTAAGAAATAATTAAAAAAGGTGGTATACACTCGGCCCCCACCCAAGTACTCTGTCCATCTTGTTGTTATTGGCAGTGTCAGAACATCTCGGTCCATTATGTCTCATCCCAATACTCTGTCCTAGAACAAACTGGGATAGGGGCCAGTACCAAGACTTAAATCCTTAGATATAACAGTGAAAATTGCATACTCTCTACAGTAAATTTTTGGCAATAGTGGGTTTACGTGAGTAGGAATGACTGGTGAATGAGTATTCACAAACCAGCTAAACAATAGGATACAAAACTTAAAATACTTCATCCAGTCCCTGATGGTCTACATCCTTAACCAACTACAGCTACTCCATTCAGTCCTTGATGGGCTACATCTTTCAATTGATTCATTAGTTAGTCTTTTCTTCCTCTCCTGTAACCCTTTGATGCAAACTCAAGCTCCTCAACTTACCAAGGCCGGTTCAGATTTCTTAGTTTAGCATGACAATATAACTGGCTCAGTTTAAAGCTTTACTTCTGAAAAGTCATAAAACATGATATACAATTTTTGAAGAAAGAAGTATGGTTGTCCCAAAAGAACCAACATAATTATGCCACAGACTGATGCATGCGCACCTTCAGTTGTCAGCCCAATATACTCAGGTGGTAAAAAGTAAATTAATACAGATTGGATAAACAATTGATGATAGGTTATTAATCATGAGCATCCAATAAAATTTAATTTCTGGACTCCCTAAGTAGCAATAAATAGTTGTAAGTGGTATTTTTCATTGTGCAAATGATACCACAGATATGCTCCAACAAAAAGATTTACTACCGTAGTCCAGGTCAGGCCTTTTTCTGTTTCATTTGTAGATAAACATCATATGTTAACAAGAACTGCTTATCCCTATTCATCTGAGAGGTCAATTTCTTCAAGCTGACACCATTTCTTAGTAGTGGCTGATGTATTGTTATTTCAATAAAACATGTTTCAGAATTCAGAGCTTGTAGTAAATTATAAGGCAAGGTGCTATCTGGTGGGTTTTGATATTAAAGAAGGATTTGGAGGTTAATGAAAATGTGGTTGGTTGTACCTTATTCTCAAACATTGCTGCAAAACGCTCATCTCTCAGGATGTCACTGCTTAATCCTTTCTTTTTAGTTTTCTTTTTCGTGACAGCATCATCCAATTTTTTCTCTGTTTCTTCTGCCTCTTCTTCTTCTTGTTTTTGAAGCAAGCGAGCTGCAAGAAGCCTGTTTACCTTTGGTAACTTCTTCTTGATCTGTGCACAAGAAGTTCACCACATGTAGATTATCAGTAGAAAGCTTCAGTGTAACACGAACAAAAGAAGAACAAGACATACTGTAATTCGAGAAGTCCGCTCAGCCTCTATCTTCTCTTGTTTCTGCTTCTCTATGTAAGCATCATATGCAAAAGGATCTGCCAAAGCTTGTGCCTGCAACATTGTCATTGTAGTGAGAATCACTGCATTGGCAGTAACAAAGCCATCGATGACTTAATTCAAATAAAGAAAGAGCATGTGAGGTTGCACTAGTTATGCCACAATCAAAAACGGAAACAGATTATGCACATGAGAAACAAGATAGAAGAAAGCCACAGAGTATGGTAAGATATCACAAGTACAAAGAATTCATCATTTTTCTCATGATATTGCAGGGGAAGAATTGATAGAAGTATTACTTAGACTAGAATATACAAACAGATGTACATGGAGATACCTAATAACAACTGGGAAGAACTGGTGGAGTATTTGAGGAAAATCATGTGTGAAATGCAATTTCCTTAAAACACTAGATGGGCAAACAATGAACCTAGTGGCCCATTCTTTAGCTGGTCTCTGCCCATACAATGTTCATCATTCAAATGATTCCAGTGATGTTCTACATTTTTTCGTTGCCTTCATATAAAATTCAATATAATAGCCATGTGCAAGTAGAAGCCTATTTTGCATCCTTATTTAGTCTGCATTATTCAGTGTTAGAGGCTTATTTAAATGTATGTCTTCCTAACTTCGTGCACTTTTCTTGAAAAGCGATAAAGCTATTCCACAATTTTCACACGGCAAGAGTTACTAGATGATAAGAGATGGTAACCAGAAAAAGAATCTATCAGTTGCATCGAAACTTCTGTTAGAAGCATTTTGAGTACCAAAACCACGAAAATTGTCATCAAAGGCAGGACATCTTAATTCTTAGATATCTTAAAACTACAGGTAAACCAGAAATAAATACATGTGAAAGCAAGGTTTAAGGCACTGCCTGTGCCAGCTCTGTAATGCCTGGGACATAACATACGGGCTAGGGACTTCCATGTAGCACATCTCAGAACAGCAAATCAATCCCCCTATGCTTGCTCATAACACTCAGTACACCTTTTTCTTTTTAGTTTTTTAGAACCGGGCCCGGAATCTGAATCAAAGCAACCCATACTGCCCCTTTGCCGCAATAAGTACCAGACCAACTGGACTACTGTGTCCACATATTGATTTTTTTCAAATCCTATTGTGGAAGAATTTAATAACATTCAGATAACAGACAATGACCGATAACATATTTATCAGTTAAATAGGAAGCATAAGATTCTTCATTATCTTTCAGTGTTTATATTTGATAACATATATCATTCTTCTGGAATCTGGACCCTCAGCAATATAAATGTAACAAGTCGTAATCATATTGAATGAAATATAAGCTTGGTAAATCAAAATTTGTGTGCTAGGCTTGAGGTATGGTGCACCACTGTCTATGAGCACCAATGTCCTACATAAAAATCTGTGTGCTAGGTTTGAGGTATGGTGCACCACTGTCTATGAGCACCAATGTCCTACATATGTTAAACGTAATGAAGAGCCCAGAAACAACTATCATTTCCAAGCAAAGCTTGAAATATCTTAATGAATCTAGAACTTAGTCATTATGCTTATCATGTTCAATATGTTAACCTCCATCATGGACATTTAATAATCATTGCACCATACTTCACTCTACATTAACATACTCAACTCATCTAAGCCTTTTCCCAACTCACTTTACATCATAGTTGTCAAACCCGGCCCGGACATTGACCCGGCCAAGGGCTTGGGTCACCGGGTCACTGGTTCAACCATCGGGTCACCGATTGAACCATCGATCAATTATTTTAATATAAATAATATATTTATATTAATAAAAATTATTTTTAATAAAATGAACATATGAATACTAATCTTTATAATCTTCTTTTTTTTTTTTGAAAAAAAAAATCTTTTTGGTATCTTATTTAATCTCTAAAATTTGCTTACTTTTAATCTGCGTACCCATTTAGTCTGATTTAACTTTTTCTCAAAAAAAAAAATTAAAAAAAAAATTATATCTGAGTTTCCTTTATTTTCATCATTTTCTCTTTGTCTCTACTTTCCCGTCTTGATTCCCATAAAATTTTAATATTTTCATCTTTTTTTTTTTTTTTTTATTCTCCTCTCATCAATGCTCTTCTTTACATGATCTCCTTTTCTTTCTCCATAAAACTTGCGAGCATCCCAAAGAAGAAAAGTTGCCATAAACTCTTGGGAATTTGAAATGCCAAAGATAAGAAAATTTGAAACGGCATGGATAAACCCGTGAACCGGTTCAGACCGGGTTGACCGGTTCACTCGTGAACCGGACAGGTTGACCGGATTATTTCGGGTCTCTTACATATCCGGTTTTATGTTAGAATCGAACCGGCTTGGCCTCCGAGCCCCGGTTCAACCGGCCGGTCCGATCCGGTTTTAACAACTATGCTTTACATTAACATGAAGCAGTAAAACGATCTGAATTTATTTTATCAAACCCAATTTATATTAAGTGCTCACACTTCAGTGGCTAGAAGAAATTAGCTAATATAGGTCCCACGGAATTGGAACCATTGATCCAAATCAAATAGTTTTCCATTAAAAGAAATAAGCATAAATATTGACTGAGAGTCTGCAAAGCAGGAAAAGGCATGCAGATGGGATAAACTGTAGTTAATAGGTGTCAGAGAAAGTTCACATTGTAATGAAACAGGAAAAATGTATCAAAAATTTGATGAGAACTAGTAGAAAATACATAAAAAACACAGACACCAGGAAACCAGATTGCAGTGGTTTCTATTGGATTTCATGAATGTAAGAACAACTTTCCCCATGGTTTTCCCTTGTACTTTTGGGTTTCTCCATGCATTTTTGCATTTTACCTTGTTCAGGGAAACTAGAGCAAGTATATTCTCAGATACATTTTCCAAGCAACAGTATGTTACAGAGAACAAGTTTCCTAGCATCTATGCAAAATGTGATTTGAACATGAAAACCAAGATTTAATAAACTACTAATTCTATGGTGGCAAAGAAACAAAGGATATGCTGATAAATGAAAAGAAACTGCATGGAGAATGAACAAGCAGTACAGTTAACTTTATACTCCATGAACATATCATGATGATACAGTCTCAATACAGCATAAAACTTGATAATAAGACAGAAAGATAATTAAAACTCTCATGAAATTTTAAAAGACTTAAACACCAAGAATCCAGCCAATCCACCCTTATCTAGGTTAAAAAAGAAATTGTCCAACAAATTTCACAGATTTCTATTTAAAATAGATTTATTTAAAAACATTATAATAGATCCAAAACACAACAATGCAACAATCTGACAGTAAATGTTGGAAAACAGCGTAGAGCTGTTTGAGGTTGTGGCATGCTCTTCTCAAGAAGCAATATTTTCCAAAAACAGGGCTACCCAAGAGATGGTGGAACCAATTACTGCATATTTCACAAACTCAATGTCAGAAGGAAGCAGTACCTTTTTATAGAGCCGGTAATCGATAAAAAAACCATGCATGTAAGCTCTCAAGAGATTGGTGCCAATCAAATTTGTCAAATTAAGCCGTTCAAGGTCTTCTTTAGTTAAAAACTTGTAATCATCATAAATGGTGGTTTCTGGTTCTTCTTCCATCTCTTCCTGCAAGACAACAAAGTTATAAAAATTGATAAGCTTGAGAGTCTAAATACATCTCTAGTGCATAAAAGAAATAAAACTGAATAAATGTTAATTTAAATGTAACACAACACAGTAAGCTTTCACACCGTTAGGTTTTCAAGATACGAGCACCACTTTGGGGCAGGGCCTAGAGCAGGTACAAAGTAGGCTGGTATCTGGCTGCAGTCTAAAGCCAGTAACATCAAGCCACTCTCACGGAAAACACATACATCATTGATAGTTCCCGCATTTGGTTCTATGCTGGTCATGTTATCTCCCTGAAAGAAAATGTAAAAGCTATCACATACCATAGTCTTCAACTAAATTGTGCAATAGTGCTAACAGATTATGAAGGATTAGGTACATAACATGATTATTAATTTACATGACGCCAAAATTTTAAGTCAACATGATTTTTCAAAATAATGCTACAAATGCCAAAGGCTGAACAGCAAATGTGAATGGTCAATACTTGCAGCAATCATTTTCTAAATTAAAGTCTTATGACAACATTGAACACTAAGTTGATGAATCATTAATAATGCAATACAAGGAATCCATATTAGCATTTCCAGAGCAACAAGAAATTATGACCACTTTTTAGAAAACCATATCATCACCAAACATATAATCCAGCTAAGCTAGTCAAACAAAATTTAAATTCCTAAAAACCCAAAAAGGTCCGTCAACATGTGCAAAGACCAAGAAAAATTACTGGTAAAGTGCAGGTTTTTTTATCATTGAAGTACTCACAGAATCTCATGAAAACTAATGGTAACAACAAATTGTAACAAAGACAGTACTTTCTTCAGATGCTAGTTTAGCAGCATAATTGTAGATAACATCTTGTATGACCTTTGAGGTTTTATTGGCATGATATTTCTTCATGGGCAGAAAATGGATACTACAAATAGAGATGATTCCTAGGAATTCTCACTAGATGCACATTGTAGTGTAAAACTTTGTAACTCGTCCCCTCGAAAATAAAAGAAATATCATAAACTCCAGATTTATGAAGGATGGACACAATTATGAGATACAGATACAGCATAACATATATACACCAATACAGTAACTCTCAAAAAATAGATATGTCAACACATGCATACTTAGACATGTAGATATGTATGTATGTTAAAAAAATGTCCATCATGCAAATCCACAGACTGAATCTATACTTCATATTTTAGTATTAAAATCATAGACTTGAAAATTGACCATTCACAATTAAAAGGTTAATATTAAAAAGAGGGAAAATATCCTCCTTGTTTTTGAAGGTATTGGAGAAGTATCTTGAGTGTATATGGAAAGTACACAAGATATTTTTCCATTTTTGTAAAGTGGGATGCTTAACACAAGTATTAGATACATATCCAAGAAGTATTTGACAGGCTTCGGCATCTAATATGATCTTATACATCCATGGCACGTGATTTGAAGTACCGATATTTCCTAGCTCTAGATAAACCATCTAACATTACTTATAAGGGAGGCAAAATGCATATTCTGGCAAAAGATAGTGTAGTGCACAACAATGTCAATGCAAAGAACGGTCATATCAATGGTGTAATAGATAATGTAAATGCAAAGATTGGTCATATCAATAACATAACTAGTACCTTTCATGCATAAAAAAATTCACATATAATGTAGTGCAAGCACTAAATTTCCATTCAAAGAAAAAACAAAAGTAAAACAGTTTTTAACCAAAGGACCATACCCTAGATAAATTCATCTAAATTACCAATTGTCTTCCTGCCATCCTCATTCTTTGTTTGACAATCATCTAACAACAAGGGAAGATTTTTATTCATGAAACATAGGACAGTATAATTATTCAATGGAAAGTACTTAAGAGTTCAAAAATGTCCTCTTCTAAGTTGCAAATCCTAATTTGTTGCATTATAATTATGCCACAAGTTTTCAGAGGGATAGTTTTGGGTAATATCACTTAGTAAACATTGGAGTACTAAATCAATTTTTAGCTCTGGGGCAATAAGAAGTTTGAAATGTTGCTAGCCAATTATGGAAGATAATTGATTTGAGCTAAATTCAATCTGGTCCAAGATTGAATTAAGCAAAGTGACTGATTAACTTAGAAATATGTGTAATACAAATGTACATGTATAAACATTTGTTTGTACTTGTCTTCCTCTTGGGTGCATGCCCATACGAAGTCAAATGGTGTTTAAATACCAGACATAAACAATATCCATTACTTTCTACATAACATAATTCTTACCGTATTAGGATCCCATATCCTAACAATGTGACTATCTGCAGTGATCAATTTTGGTTCTGCAGAATTAAGTGTTTGATGCCATTTGATGTTCAAAATGGGGCTTCCATACCTATAAAGTAATTAAAGTGGTTGTAAGCCAGAGTGAGGTAATTTTTCTAAAATCAAAGCACATATATACAATGCTCTTTTATATTTTCTATTTAAATATTTACCATTGAATTAAATATAAAAGGAATACTCACATGTGATCCTTAATTCGAACCGGATCTGACATACGCAAGTCATAGACTGATACCTGCACTTTAGCCATAAAAGATGTAAGAATTATTTGCACTACAAATGACTCGTGATAACTATGTGGATAAAAGACATGATTGGTCAGCAATCTCATAAGGCAAGATGCCTAAGATGGAAAAAAAATGTAGATCATATCTAAGCTACTAATAATCAAATTCCAGCAAAAATCAATGGAATCATCAATAGAAGATTTTTAATTAAAGAGATTGAAAAAAATAGAGAAGGAAACAAGTGTTTGTTTTGATGATGGGAATCCATGCCATGATTGTTAGGAAATTCCTTTCAAATTGTATCTTTAAAGCCTTCAATCATCTCAATCTGATATCCAAGATGCAGCACACCTTTAGTTGTAGAATCTTCATTGTTTGTAGGATCTCCATCTCTGATTTCAGTGTTCTTGTCTAATTCATTTTCAATTATTGGACTTGTGGAAGTAATGCTTGAGGCCTACACCAACTCGACTCGTCTTGACCCGGCACAACATGACATATAAATAAATAAATAAATAGTTCATACTTATATTTCACATAGATTACTCATATGTTTACATAATTATATCCCTAGTCTTCTTAAATTATATGTGTATTGTCAAAACCATCGAATGGTTAAGGCCTCAATCCAACAAAAGTGCCTCAAAGCTTTCCCTATTTTAAAGTTCTTATTCAGCAAGAACTAGCCTAGTTAAATGGATAGCCCAATTGATCCGAATAATCAAAACCCATCCAAATCTAGCTTAAGATGAGGTTGGATTGGGTTGTGTCAAAGAAATCTCAAACAAAGTAAGATGGGGTTAGTTGTCAAGGGCTGGGAGACATAGAGGTCAGGTTGGGTAAGGGTTTGCCCTCAACCCAACCCAACCCGCCTGGGTTGCAGCCCTGCCATCACCATCACAGCAGCCTTGCTTTCATAGTGTCGCATACAATGATTATACCCATATGATCCTAACATAACTTAATTTGACATGAAGAATGAAGAAAATGAAACCTTTCAATTTCTTAGCGTCATTCAAAGTGTTCTTTAATGTTTCCTCTACATGATTATTTCTTGAATGTTCTATCTTCATTATCATCACCAAGTATATCTAGACAATTTGAACATCGAGCCACATATCAACTGCTTAAAAGCATGGATATGTTCGCTTACATTTTTGATGATCCATATGGACCAAAAAACAACAATGCCTTCGTTTGCAGATCTGCATTTGGTAATTTGTAAAGGAGGATCGATCACAAGCTACAACAAGGTGTGTCTCTTGCATCATATAAATGGCCAAAATTGTCAAGAAAAAAACTTAAAAATTCATAAAGCAAATATCAATTATCATGTATTTTGATGTAAAAATAAAATCTTGATTATTAATAATATAATTGTTGACACAAAAGGCCTCCAAAAATTCTGATCCACAGATAAAAGTCTATTGTAGATGGATTACAGCGCCAACATCTAACAAAATAAGGACAATCCTGGCACAATTCTAGCGGAATTAATTCACTTAACAAACGAACACACGCACAAAGATGTAGAAACACACAGACATACTCAAGATTTTCCATAAATTTAGTCACTATAGTGAGGTCCTACACTGGATATTTGATTTATTAGTTGATAATGTTTATATTCTAAAATATTGAAATCAAGGTTATACAATAAAAGCCTTCACAAATTGAAAAATGAACAAGTGAAGAAATAAAATCCATTTTTATGGAACTTCTAAAAAGAGATTATTCAGATAACAACAATCTTTTAATGAAAGTTAAGGCAAGTCTTCAAAATCACGTGAAAAAATTTATTGAAAGATTCTGAAGGAAAGTCATTTCACAAATTGAAATGAGTAATATGCATAAATGACGTATATTCATGCCTTTCCAGCGCTGTTCCCAACAGCCATGAGGTACCCTTGAACTTCATCAAACTGCACTGCGGTGACCTCCTGGAGATGCACAAGACATATATCAAACATTTGTCGAAAGAATGAAGATACAATTCACATCACATAAAGAGAGAGAGAGAGAGAGAGAGAGAGAGAGAGAGGGTAGGCCAAAGCATTACATGGTCAACATCACCAGAAGACATGACAGCATTGATTCTACCAATAGAAGATTTTCTTCTCAAATCAAAGCATTCCACAGCACCATCCTCACCACCACAAGCAATGAGCCCATGAACATTACTAAATTGAATATAGAATGCAAAGAATGATTTGATCAGTTTTGGACAAGCAAAAACATTTCACTACCATGCACCTATAATGAAAAAAAGTGCTGGCAACAGTTAATAAATGTTGTCCAACCTTCGAGAAACTACATTTATAGCAGGTGACTCTGTGTTGAGCGATGACAGAAAACGACCCTGACAAATTGAAACAAGAGAATATTAGCATCTATAGAGCAAAAGAAAATTCACATTTGTTTTCAAATCCTCTGAATGCCTACAAAAAGAATTAAAGCTAAAGATTGGTGATAATGGTGTTTTCAACTCCTGCAGGTGGTAAAGCATGTAGAAAGTAGAACATAAGCACATCTGTTTTCTCAGATTGAATCATTTATTCAATACATTGAAATTACCCTTGAAAGTGATCAAAAGGCCTCATTTAATGCAGGTCAGTTTTAGATTAAGCACCTGTAATAAGTAGAAATTATTAACTGAGTGATCTCATCAATTCATCATTCTTAGCACAGCGCATGCGGCATTTTTTCCAGTTCCAATTTGATTAACCATAAAGCAAAAGAAATTAATTCTTGTCCACAGGTTGAAAGTTGAAGTTTCATTGAGAGAAAAGAGGAATGACTATAACCTAAGTTTATTGATTAAAAATATGGTTAGCAATCAAATTATTTAGTGTTTATATTCTTCCATTACAAAATCCAAAGTCACTATATTAATGGCCAACCATGTCAAGTCCTCCCTTTAAGTAACTCCATATCCAGCGTGAATCTCCTTGCTCACTATTACACCTACAATCATGTAATTCATGTTCAACCTTATTATTTACCACCAAGTTTTTAGAAACCAGATAGACCAGGATTATGCTGATTCCTGAACCTGGATATGAACCTGTAACATGTTCAGGTTTGACTAGACGTCAACTAGTGAATACCTTTGAAACAGCAATAGAAATAGCCTGCTCTTGGACTTGTTAGCCCATATATGTAGAGCTGCATTTAACTGCTTTGATGGAGTTTGCAAATGCTTGTAGGCAAGAATAATACCAATTAAGTATTTCCACAAGACCAAGCAAGCATTAACAATGGTTAGATTCAACTCATATGCTTGCATATCTTTGAAAGAATTTTGCTTTTACCATTTCAGGATGGCAGTTCCTTTAAGCCAATGTGAAAAACTAAAAAGTCACTTATGAATCTCAAATTAAGAAAATTCATCCTACCAATTTTCAGTTATCCACACAAAAAGGAAAAAGGCAAGCCACCAAAGAAAAATCAACAGGTGTACTTCAATATAATGTTGTACAAACTAAATTTGCAGACTACATTTAGTAGAACTGTAAAAACATTCTCTAAAAGTGGCAAGGACAAATTTGAAAACTACTCTCAAAGCTTTGCCAACAAGTTGATTCATATCTTTTGCATCTTATTATTACCCATGAAGTAAGAACTATAGATTCACAAGGCAAGCTCAAATAATGAAAATTGGCATCTAAAATGGATTAAAATATGATAAGAACCTGTTCCAGATTTATTCTGTATAAATCTGGGGAAGAAGCAGCACATAGCAAGTCACAAGACCAGCAGTCATATACCATGTCCCTTCCCATTCTGATAAAACAAAACCTAGAAGTCACAATGATGCATATCCAAGATCTATATTCTAGGTAATAGAATACAAAAACAGATTATTCACATATCTAAATGCAAAATAAATAGGAAACTTCTAAAATCTTAAATAAATCAGTATGCAAGCAATGCATATATAATAAAGCACAGACCCACAAGGCAAGAAGTAGGGCCAGGTTAATTGGAGTGCTATAGGAATAGTCTAGATGAACCTTGTTAGAAGTTCTATCACCTAAATGATTATTGCTAGACATGGTTGTATGCCGCAGCTCTATTAAAGATCTGCAGTTGTGCATAAATGTCATGAATTTAAAAGGCTTCCATCTGAATGAAAAATTGAGATATGACACTCTGGACTATCTCATCTCATTGAGGACTTTCTGTTCTAGAAGTAGAAGATTATTCAGATTACCTAGTTCATGGTTTCAATATATCAAGTGAACCATGTCTCTTTCTTTCCAATGAATGCATAACAAATTTCAAGCATCTGATACACAAAATAAGTGAAACATCAATTGATCCATCAAAGTGGCAAGGTTTGGAATTCTGGCAGATAGGTTTGAATTTGGAATTTTGAACAAGTGAGCAGTAATTGAGATCCTTGAAATAGCTAACATGGTGGGAATTTTTTTTATGGCAATTCAACTAAAATCATGGTACTTTATGCCTAGCTAAAAATGCAGGGTGTCCAATGTCCATTTCTTGGTTAATACTCCAATGTAATAAGACGACATTCAAATGTAAACAATAAACAAATTCAAGGAATGAGAAGGCAACATAAAATGTATGACCCTCATCAATAATTGAACAAACATGCACAATTTCTCACAGACTTGAAAGGTTTGAATCAGTGAGAATATATATTATGCATAAAGCCTTCTACAGCTTGCTTCTCATGGTTGCTAAGGAAATACATACGCCTCAAGACAAACATATCCAAATGACAAAAAAATTTCTATTATTTCCAAGTGAATTACCAGCCACACGGGAACTACAGGTATTGAACAACAATGTATATTATAAGTGCTAGAAATTAATACATTTGTGTGTGCATAACAGAGAGAGACAGATGCATACAAACACAAAAACATAGAAAAACAGAAAAGAAAAAGGTTTCTTTAAAGAATGGATATTATAAAATTTCAGACAATGCAGTGACCTTTGCAGTTTTGCATCTAGCACAAATAAATAGTATAATAATCTAACTGAAATAGAAACACATAGCAAGCATAAACTAACCTTGGAATTCTTAAGCTGTAGTGATTTCCATATTTTGCATGTAGGCAAACAGAACGATCAGCACACAACAATGCAATCTTCGAATAATCATCATCTAGTACCTGTTCAAGGGCAAGTTCATTTTCCATTCAGAAAATAATCAACTGCAAAACCCTAGAAAACAAAAGACAAGATCCATCAACCAAAACCAACCTAATAGTTGGCATGAACAGAAACATAAAAAAAAATAAAGTAATAGAGAACCAGAATCAACTAGAAATATATACCAAAGCACAGGGCCTGATATTAACTAAGATTAATGCTATGGGGCACTACACAGTTCTCCCACTATTTCCACACCCAATGTGGCATGAGGTGAAATGAATGTTAAAGTCAAATCAAATATTAACTATGCAATTAATAGCTGGTAGTCAACAAGCTTTACTTGTGTGTTCATACATATGGAATGTCTTTAGATTTTCTAGGCTTTGTTAATCACGGTTCATAAATGTGTCTCCTAGAGTTTGTGGAAGTTATTATTATTTGGTTTTAGAATATCACGATGTATTAATGAGAAGGATATAAAGAAAAGTCATCCTGTGTCTATATAAATAAATAGGCTAAACTACATGTTTAACCCTCGAACCTAGAAGGGTGTGCTACTTTAATCCTTGAACTTCAAAAAGTTGCAAAATTATTCTTTAACTTCGTTTTTGTTTCTATTTGGTCTCTGCTATTAAAATAAGGTAACACCATAAGCAATTTGCCTGCGTGGCATTGCATGTGTCTCCATCTCATCACCATGTAAGAGAAAGAGAGAAGGGAAGCGGCGCCCTTTTGCCACTCCTACAGTGTGCAATAGGGGGAGGAAGCCCCCCCTCTGACGGAAGGGGGCCACGAAATGCTCCCTACCCCCCTCCTCCCCACAGCTTCCTCCCCCCCCCCCCCCCCCCCCCTTCCTGGGCCAACGAAAGGGGCCGCGGAAGGCCCTCCGCCCCTATCGCGCAAGGGTGAAGGGGGAAGAAGCCCTTGCTTCCCTCGTGGGCCAGCGGAAGGGGGTCGCGGACCCCCCACCCCACCAAGAGGTGAGTGGGTGGGTAGGTGGGTT
This sequence comes from Calamus simplicifolius, assembly GCA_900491605.1. NCBI lineage: Eukaryota > Viridiplantae > Streptophyta > Magnoliopsida > Arecales > Arecaceae > Calamus > Calamus simplicifolius. Next base: position 723,713 of record UESW01003956.1, on the reverse strand, counting down.
GGGGGTTGGGGTGGCTTTCTCCCTCTTCTTGCGCCCTCCTATGAGATGGGGGCGAGGGGCCTTCCACAGCTCCCTTCCGTCGGCCCGCGAGAGGAGGGAGGGCTTCCTCCCCCTTCTCGCGGCCCCCAACGTGATCGGGGTGGAGGGCGCCTTCCGCGGCGCCCTCCCATCAGCCCATGGGGGGTAGAAGGGATTCCTTCCCCTTCTCGCCCCCTTCCACCAGCCAAGGGAGGGGGGAGGAAGCTTTGGGGAGGGGGGAGGAAGCTTCAGGGAGGAGGGAGGCAAGGGGCCTCCGCGGCCCCCTTCCGTTGGAGGGGAGGCTTCCTCCCTCTATCGCGGGAGCAGCGAAAGGGCGCTACTTCCCTCCTCCACTCTTTCTCTCTCTCTCTCTTACATGGCGATGAGGTGGAAACACGTGGAATGCCACCTAGGCAATCTGCTTACGATGCTACCCTATTTTAATGGCAGGAATCAAGGAACCAAATAGAAACAGAAAACAAAGTTTAGGATCAATTTTGTAACTTTTTGAAGTTCAGGAACTAAAGTGACACACCCCCTAAGTTTGAGGATTAAAAATATAGTTTAGCCAAATAAATAAGAGAGAAAGAATCAAACATTAATGATGAATTAGATTACTTTATGTTGTTTCATTTGAATTCAGTGGTGTCCTCCACTCGTTATTACCCTTCTGCTAGCTTTTCATCTATTTTGATCTCTTTCCCACTCTCTTGATTAACCTTTCAATATTTCTTGTATCAATAGGCAACAAAGCATCAATTCAATCTCATCCTTTCTCTTATTCTCTGTTCAAGAAGACATCTCCTTTTTGACTCTATAGTTTGCACCAACAATGAGCATGATAAATTCCGTTCACATCACAACATGTTCCCTTGTCAACGTGAAGAATGCTTGACTAGATTAGAAGGAAAGATAGATGATGGTTCCAAAGATGTAACCAATTAGCTCAATGAACAAGCAAACAATTTGACGACCACTTCAGAAAACTTCAAGCCATGCTACCCCACATCCTACTTACTAGAACTTCTGCAAGTGAGTAACCATCATCCTTCAAAATGGTTCATTCCCCACAGCCACATTCAATTTAAGGTAAAGGCACCAATTAAGGATCCAGACGAAGATAGGAATTCAATTTCAAGGATTCCTAATGTGGTGACATCTCATCCCCCAACTTCTCCCCCAAGAGCTTTTGGGACTCCTTTATTTCTTGAACCTTATAATCAAAAGACCTGATGTAAATGAACTTATCAACCTAGATAGCTCTACATCTTAAGACTTTGATTTAAGATGAGTGAAACTTGAAGTTTCAAGTTCCTACTTGATGATGGAACCTGAAGTTTTCCATGGCAAAAGCTCCATACCTCAATAACTTAAAGATTTAAAGATTCTTCAATCACCTCTTGCAGTACACACGTCTCCATAAAAGCACTAGTGCTATTTGTTCTCCATTCGCTTCATCAACTTTCAGCAAAAATCAAACAATTTGATGAAAGTTGTACAACATTGCAAGATCCAGTTAGCCCACTTGGTGAGAAATTCCAAAGTATGATGGTCAAAGAATCCAAGGATGAGCTCCACATAGCTAAAGCATTCAATAGGAGAGATGGTTCAACCACATGAGGTTAGCTCATCTAGGAATAGCCCATTATTTACACAAAAGTTGAAGTCTAGTCAAATATTAGTTATGGTTAATGAACTTTAATTGTGTTTATAAACATTAAATGTGTCATTTAGAGTTTCTAAGCTTTATTAATTATTGTTCATGAATATGTCTTCTAGAATTTGTGGAAGCAATTATGATTTGTTTCCTAGAACATTGCGATGTATTAATAAGGATATTAAGAGTCATCTTATATCTATATAAACAGATACATAGTAAAAGAAACAGATTGAAGAAATGGATTATGTGTTATTTTATTTAAATTTAATAGAGCATTTCACTTGTTATCTCCCTTCTCCTACTTGCTTAGCTACCTTGATCTCTTTCCCTCTTTTGTTTTAACCCCCTAATATTTCCGATGCCAATATATTCCAAACAAAAATAATATAGCTATTATCCAACTAAGATCTCTTCAATATGAAATGTGATTTAAGTATATTAAAATAGATGCCCATATTACCATATGATATAGTACAATGCAGTAGCTTCATTAAAACATAACAATAACATACTAAAATCTTTTATCATCAAGTACAAATAATCATTAATGAAAGAACCTTGTTCATCAAAGATTATCAACTACCAGGGACATCAAGACACTAGGTGCTGGCCATTTGCTAAATTGCCAGCAATAAAATGTGTTGAACAAAACATAAAAGATATTTTGGAGATGTTCCTATTAATATTATCGTACAACAATAATAACAAAGCCTTAATCCTAAGCTAGTTGGAGTTGACGATTCTATTGATATTATCATAATAAAAGATAATTACTAAAATATTAGTGTGTTGCCATGCCATGCATGTGCTCTGAATGCACAGCATAGCAACATATCATGCGCTAACATGCATCCATCATGCAAGTGCCAACAATGCACTAGCATGGTATGTTCCTACCATGCACTTTCAACCTTGCATAGAGAAAAATGATCATAATGAGTTTATGACAAGAATTAATAGAACAAATATGACCAAAAAAAAATCTGATTTTGGAGAACTTATGAAATGGAATAACAGTTGTTCTTTATCAGAACACAAAATTCAAGTCACAAAGAAGTTCAAAATCAAAGAACAACCACTAGACCTGCATGCAACTAATAAAGTTATTAGGCATAGATTTTCCTAGAGTGTATGAGAAACATATAGACAGTAAGGAAAAAACTAATTAACTATTGAGTTACCTGAAAATTAATAATTTCTGAAACCAGATGCCTTTCAAACTTCAACGACAATTGTTTCAACTCAAACACTTTAACTTGTGGAGGATAAATACCTGAAGTCAAGATCATATAAGCACATTATGCTTGTTCTCATCCAAACAACACATAACATGAAATCATCCAAATGTTGCATAAATTTACACCAAGTGACATCTTATTCAATTAAAATTCAATGTAAGTACGAGAGCAACAAGAATATGCCAAAATGTGATCGTGCATGGAAGGGGTTGAGTTTGATGATTTGAGCCTTATTGACTTCATTGTTCTATTTTTCCTAATACTGCATTGTTCGCAATGTTTGGCTATTTATTGAGCTACGTAACTCACCTAGTTATTAATTATATTGCAAAGTGAAGGACTTGTTGGCTTGCCTTAGTAAAAGTTTTAAGTAATTTGAGTTTGCATATCAGAGCCTAACTTAGAAAAGGACTAATTGCAATCCTACAGGTGCCTTACAAGATAAGTGTCATAGAAGTGTCCATTGTGAATTAGTTTGTACATTGAAATGTATCTATAGCGAGCATGTAAAAATGTATCATGAACTAGTTTGTATTACTAGACAATGGAATGAAGTGAATCTTTGCTTGGTTTCAAAATTATATATTGTAAATTCTATTTGGATGAAATTTAGTTTGCTCCATTCAATAAAATTATCATTCAGATCATGTTTAAATGACAACATTTGATTTGAGAATATTATGCTTCTCTGATTTAAGTGATTTCGAGCCATTGTTCGGCCATAATTGCAGTCACTCTTGGAACTTGACAGAGATCGGTTCTAGTCAATGACAACACTTGTATGATGAACCGGTACAAGGGTTTACTAAGCCTCATGCCATATTAGTGCTATACCAGAATACCAAGCCTCATGCCATATTAGTGCTATACCAGATCAGCAACATACATCCCATGTCACTTGGTTTGATTGGTACTTAAAATATTATATTTAAGGAAGACAAAGGTACTTCCCTTCCCTAGTTAGGTTGATATCTTCTGATCGCTGACATATTGAAGGACCTATGTATCTTTCAGTAACATTATTAACATTTTTTTCATCTAATGGGTTAAAAAACCCCACCAATCATTTTACCATTTCTTTGTTGTTGAGGCCTCAACAAACCTATTTAGATGGGATCAACTCTTCATTTTGTTTCTTTTTTTTATGATTCCTATAAGTTCCATTGAAGATTAGATGTCTTTTAAACTTTCTTCTTGAGTTGGAGAACAAATTATGCTTTACCCCTTGAATATAAATTTTAAATTATCAAGATAATATCATCCTCAAAATATTGTTTCTTTAGTTGATTTCTTTTGTTCATCTAGAATTCCCCTTGCTACAAAATATTTTGGTTTTTCACTACAGACCAATTATTCATTCCCTCATATAATTTTGTAACATCCCAATCCCACCACACCATGATGGACATTTTCTCCTATACTACTCAAGTCACCATATGGTGACTGGCTCTGCACAAATACTTCAACATCTTTTGCTTTACAAATAGTTTTTTTTTTCTTTCACTTCCCTGATACAAATAGTTTTCTCCACTTGGGGACAAAATCATTATACAAGCATATTCTACAAGTGTGTTGCATTGAGAAAGATAAAAGAAAACAAGATTAATAGCAATTTATACTTGACTAGTATCTAGCGCCAGTACTGCTGCATGTGCTTAATTCAAAAAGAAAACATTAGCTTAATATGAGTTGCATCATTAGTAAACAAAAATTACATGCATGGCTCAAAACTTAAAATCCCTCATAATGCTGAGGTCTTAGCCTCACCTTTTGCATGTCATAACTAGGTTCATCTTTCACATGTTTTAATGCATGTGAGAGGAGTAGATAACCATATTCTTGATTATGTGTGATGGTCTCGCATGAGATTAAAAAAAAACAAAACGGGGCTTCACTTTTTGCAGGTAGCTGCATGAAGCCAGTCTTAACCCTTTTATATTATATATTAGAAGTATATTATTGAACAGCTTATTCTATAAGTGCCACAATGAGTCACAAAAGAAAGCATACATAAAAGATAGAACTGATACATTATCTTCATTATAAATTCATAAAGCAAATTTCTGTTAAAAAAATCATGAAATAACACATCATATAGATTCCTCTAATTGATCATTTAAGCAGAAAAAAAAATACCATTCAACTGACAACCCAAAGGAAAACAAAATCCTATAAATAAAAAGCATAAGATACGGGTATATAGGAACAAATTATAAAATTATACCTGATGCAATGACGTACTCTCCATCAGCAGCCACCTTAATTTTTGTAGTCGCTGTCTCAAACTTCAAATCCTGGATTAAGTCCACTCTTTGAAGATAATCTAGTTGACAACATAGGAACGAATTATTCGATCAGTTACAACTCATGGAAAAACATTAAGCTAATCTATCAACAAGAAATTTAACCTCAAAAAGAGGAAGCAGCAATCTGATATCGTAATAAAATCACGAACAAACAGCAATGGAAAAAATAAAAGAAAGGTACCTTTATCTTTGCGAAGGGATCTGAGCTTCTTGGGTGTGAGCCATGTGGCCAGAGAGCGCTGGCCCGAGATGGAATAGAGTTTGACGCCATTAATGGAGGTGGACTTGATGCTATCACCTCGAGTCACCATGTGAATGCTTTGACTTACGAGCTCTCTATGTATCCTTCTGCAGCCTCACGGAACTCCTTTTGTAGCCTCACGGAACTCCTTCCGTGAGAAGTTAAGGGAAAAGAGGGATCGTAAGCGAGCGCGACGGAGCGAACGAGCTGCCTCACTGAACTCGTTCCGTGAGAAGGTGAGGGAAAAGAGGAACCAACCGTAGGGGAGCGCGACGGAGCGAGGAAGCCGCCTCACGGAACTCGTCCTGTTAAAATTCAAGGGAAAGGAGTCAGGAGTCGAAGAGGGTTTTGGGGGAGAGATCGTAGCGGTGGACCGGTGGAGTTTCTCGGATTAGAACTAGGGGTGCAACTCGGGCCCATGAAACTCGGGTTTTCCTCAACCATAACCCTAACCCTATTTGTAAAACCTCAATCCTAACCTTATTTGTAAAACCTCAACCATAACCCTATTTTTAAAAATCGGGTTTGGATTAAAATTCGGATTGATGGAAAAAAAAAGGTTCACAATATAGTCCAATCAGTTTGGACCAAGCCAACGAGTGCTTCTTTATGTTTGTTCGTATGTCAATTGTGCCCGTCTCTTCAGAGATATCCGATAAAAAAAATGCCAATCATGCTTCAAGATGCCAACAGGAAGAGTTGATGAGTAGAAGCTAAGATACTCATCAACTCTTTTTGTTGGCATCTTGAAGCACGATTGACATTTTTTTTATCGAATATCTCAGAAGAGACGGGCACAATTGACATACAAACAAACATAAAGAATGGAAGCACTTGTTGGCTTGGTTCAAACTAATTGGACTATGTTGTGAACTTTTTTTTTTTTTTATCAACCTGAATTTTAACCCAAAACTCAACTCGAATCCAATTTTTAAAAATAGGGTTAGGGTTTAAGTTTTACCAATAGGGTTAGGATTGAGGTTTACAAATAGGATTAGAGTTAAGAGAAACCCGAGTTTTATGGCCCGAGTTGCACCCCTGGTGGCAATCGAAACGGCCGCGAGGGAGCAAGGGGAAGAGGAGTGGTTCCCACACGAGATGGACGCGTGTCGAGAAGATGGTGGCGGGTATGTATGGTAGATGCTGTTTTGCACGGAGAGCCTACAGTCTGACCTAGGTGATGGAGTTATACGAAAAGCAGGAGAAGAGGGAAATCTGTCCGGTGACTTACCCGGGTTCGAAGCGTTTTGCTCTCCTCCGGGCTCTCCGAGGTTTTTGTTGCGCCTCCGGAAACCAGAGGGAAAAAAGTGCGGTTCGGTTTGGTATATATAGGGGCGGGGAAGGGTTGGGGTCTGACCGGATAAATCGGTAAGGCGCTGGGTTGGTTCCATGCGTCGGCCTGATCGGGGTCTACCGGTCAAACACGTGGATTGGACCGGTTCCGCGGGGGAAGAACCGGAAGTCCCGGTTGCACTTGCCCTGCGGTGGGCGTGGCCTCGGGGCGGTTCGGATGCCGTCCCCCCTTTTTTTTTTTTTTTTCTCTTTTTCCTTTTGGTTTCTTTTTGTCTTTCCCTCCCCTCGGAAGAGGAGGGTTCGGACGGACTCTATCTTCTCTTCCCTCAGTTTTTTCTTCTCTCTCTTTTGTTCGATATCGGATCGATCGATGGGCATGGCTTTCAGAGCGGTCGAGATCTCTCCCCAATTCGAGGTTAGGGTTCTCTCTGAGCTCTGTTTTTTGCTTGGTTGGCTGGTTGTACGGTGGATTATGTTGAGAACTCGACGGATCTAAATCTAAATCTAGGGTTAGCTCAAAAAAGAAGATTAGGGTTCGGATTGGGCTTTCTTGCCCCTTTTTTTTTTTTTTGCCTTCATCTTTATTTTCTTCTCAGTGTTTGGAACTGAGGGAGTTAAATCTAGAAGATCCGTGGGTCTCAAACCTAGATTTTTAGGGTTGATGTAGTAAGACGGAAGCAATTCGATTAGGTGTAGAAGATAAGTTACCTGCTGTGATATGATGTAAGTTTTTACGGTTTTCCTTCATCTTATTGTTGGAGATGATTTCGAGTATATTCGAAATTTTCCATGTAACAATGCTGGAGATGTTTACTTTCTTGTTTTCAATTATCTGCATCGGGTCATTGTTCTTGTATCATGATATCTATTCCTTTACCAAAAGTAAAATTCAAACCAAATTTCTATCAGAATTAATCGACTGGTTAGACGTCATCTAATGTGTGAAATCAGGTTTTCTGCCTTAAATTGATGAGTTACTGCATGAAATGCCTCGCTAGAAATTAAAAAGTCAAAAAGAAAACTTGGATAGCATCCATATAAGTATTTTATCCTCTAAATAGGGATTATTTGCTTGTTGTAGCAGTAGACGTGGACCTCATTGTTGGAATAGGCTCGTTAAGATGGACAACTTGGTGTTACCAAGAAAGCCCATTAGATGATAAGGCCTCAATTTGCTGAAAAAGCTTCTTTTACTTTTGAAGTGGTTTACATTATTGCTTAAGGAACACAATTCCTTTTTATCAATTGAGGCCCTATCATTGTTATTTTTTGCTGGATTGTTCATATCTTGTTATATTGAATTTTGAAATACTCACTTTATCATTGGCCTGCGTTTCAGTGTTTTGCATGCCTGTAATACTTCATATGTACATTTTGCAATGTTGTATTGACCAATGATCAGCTTGTTAGCTTCTATGTCACCATGTTGTTCCTAACATTATGTGTTGCACAATTGTACTTTGAATTTTGTGCTACAGTTTTTAAGGAAAAGAAGTTTCGTCTTGACAGGAAAGGAATCTTGGATATGCTCATTCTCTAGTGTTCAGGCTGCTGGGATTCAAGTTATAGGTTACATTTTGAGTTTATTGTATCTAATTTGGATTGAAATATGTTCCTTGAGCCTTTAGACAAGGTGTTAGATCAGTGGAAGGATTTTTAGGGTCTTGAAACATTAGGTTCAAAGGTTGCTATGACCATTAGCTGTATGTTAGGGTTTTGTTTTCTTTATGGACAACATTATTTTGAGTCTAGAAGGTAAAGTTGAAAATTTGATGTTCTCAAGCCCATTTCTTCCTCCTTTATTTGTTAGATTGTTTCATGTATCATTGCTTGAAGCAACCTATCTCTGCATTTGCGAATTTGCAAGGAAGTGAACTGGTTAGCTTAGCTTTCTGCATTGGGATTACATTCACAATGGATGATGGTATAATTGTTAAGTTTTGGAAGAGAGGTGGCCACTCTGCCAGTTGTGTGGATGTGGGTAGGGATGGCCCGGGGCGGTCTATATCGGTTCCCGTCCCCATTAGAAAAAGCGTTCCCGTTTTTTGCCCTGTTAAGCCGTTGTAGTTAACGGGGCAGGGATGGAGATACCCGGCCGGGCAAACGGGTACCCATTTAAATAAAAAAATAAAATTATTTTATTAAATTTATAATTTATCAAATATTTAAAAAATAATTTTTTTAGGATAAGATAGATCAATCACCAACAATCAATCGTTGATATTGATACATCTAACACATTAGCTTTAACACAGCAACAAACCAGATAGGAAATGATCTATCAAATTCTAATTGCATTTCAAACGTACATATATATTTTATTTATTTTTAATTTTTAATATTTAATATATATATATTTATATTTATTTAAAATTTAAATATATTATATAAAGCTAACGGGGACGGGGATGGGTAAACGGGAATGGGACGAAGAATACCATTCCCAGACCGTTTACCCATTTAGCCGTTAATGAAAAATCCCTGTTACCCATTAAGGCGTTTAAACCGGGGATTCCTCGATCCGTTAGAAACTGTACCGGCTGGGTAAATAGGGAAACGAAAAAATTAACATCCCTAGATGTGGGGTAGAGGGGCAGGTCTCCTTGCTCCACAATGTGTGATGTTGCTAGTCTATTTCTCAGATAGAGTGCTAACTAGAATGATATGTTCAAGAAATAGATAGAAGTTCTTCTGCCAATGAAAAGAAGATCTAGTAGTTCCCCAACTTGATGGTATTTGCAACTTTGCACATAATCATTTTATGTTGCTGCTTGCAGATTGCGCTCTTGTTGCAATGCTCTACAATGCATCTGGGCATGATGGTCTCCCCTAACAGTTTTCAATGTCGGTATTCTTTTTCAGTCACAGGGTGATTTGGTATTACCTAAAGAGTTAGTCAGAGAGATTTTTCAGTTTGGTTTCAGAGATACCTTGCAGACACAAATGTCTGCAAAGTCCCAGATTATAGGAGATTATGTCACGTGTTGTTTTTACTTGAACTGGTCATGTTAAACAAAACTCTATATATACTTGAAAAAGGGGAATTACATACTTTCAATTTTATCATTTATATTGTATTTCTTGTCATGCACTTTCCCACATGTGTATGGCTCTCTCTCTCTCTCTCTCTCTCTCTCCCCCCCCCCCCCCTCTTTCATTTTCCCTGCCTCTCTATATACTTCATGTTATTTTTTCCTGTTTTAAGGAATCCATTCTGCTGGCCTCTCATAAGCAAAATTGTTTGACCTTTTGTTGCTATCTTATCTTTTTGGTGAAAACATTAAACTGAACCGATGGTACATCTTTGTTTAGATGGAACAATATCGAACTTCTCGAATTGTGTATTTTCTTAGTTGATATTGTATGGAATTATTAATTTTCTTTGCTAGATGCCGATGGATCAGTAACTTAGCTTATTTCTCACCATTAAGGTTCATCAGAAAGTTCAACCTAAATCCATACTACTTTACTAAAAACTAAGCAGAGTTTCTTTGTGGCCTTTGTCTAATCTACTTCTATTTCTTACTCTTGCAGGAGTCATCCTTTCCAATCTTTAAAGTCTTTATCCTGTTCACTTTCCTTAAACAGCAGTTTATAGGGCACTTACATTCTGTGATGTATAAATTGTTGTTGCAAAGACTTTTCATTTTACATTGACAAATGAGAAGCAGCATATTTCCCCCCCTTTTCCGTTCATTTCTCCTTAGTTTCTTGACAATGGAAGCCATATGAGTGTTTTTTAGGGGTTCACAATGCTATTGCCTTTTCGAAATTTTCCACATGGTGTTGTACTAATGTTTTCTTATCATGAGTACCATTCACTTGAACAAAAGTACCATCTCCTCTGTTTCATAGATAATTTCATGCTGAAGGTGGTATAACTATGTGATGGATAAAATACTCACATGTTTGTTGCTTTTGCTTGTCATTTAAGCTTCCTTCCGCATGTTACACAGTTGGAAAGAGGTTGTCAGTTGGCCATCACTGGCTGCTCCTACATTTGCTCCTGTTTAAGTGATGGCTCCATCGGCACCTTCTATTATGACCCAAGTGGCAGGTATGGTACTTCTCACTTGCAGACTATATTACAATTTAGCTACAATGTCAAAGATATTTGAAAAAAGATGCATGTAGTTTTTCCATGCTACAGCCTTTTTATTGAGAATGGAACTCCAAATATGCTATAAACTCACCATATTTAACTTGACAATTACAATTTACCAGGTGAAGATAACCTATAATCCCTGTCAGATGCTGGAATTGGAGTTATTTCAGGAAGGCTCAGGTTTCAGCGCTTGTCATATAAATTACAAAGGAAAATAGCTGAACAACCCATTAGGGTGGGGGGAAATGCTTATATGAAGTGAAAGAAGGACCAATAGTGGTAAAATTAGAATCATCATGTAAGCTAAAGCCTTTCTTCAAGAAAAATACTCAAGGTTGCATCTTACCTGAGTACTTTATTGAAGTGTTATCAACGAGTCATGTCCCACTTAATTGCTGTTTGAACACCATTGATAATGTTTCATACAGAAGGGAGCTGTAACCTAAGCTCATGTAATTTGACATGTTCTCCAGTTGTTTGGATAAATTATTACAATCACTGGATATGTTATTGTAATCAACATTTGCCTGAGTATCCTATGGAGCATTTTTTTGGAGCTAATTAACAACATTACATTGATGTGTATAATGAAATAATGACTCATATTTGCTTAAATAAAGTATATGATTTGACTAAAAGATAGACTAGATAATAACAGGATCATTTTATTGACAATTAAATTTTCTGAGTTTTTATTTTCGTACAACTGAGTAAGCTCAAAATCTTAAACACAAAATAATTACTTAAGGTAACTGTTGCAATCCGTGGTTACTTAATTGATTAGTTCAGTAGTTATGTAATTCACCTGAACTATGAGTTGATAGAAAGTGAATGAATTCATAACATCTTTTTGATTTCTATTATATGATTAACAATTTCTTTAAATAATTTGATTATCTTTTACAAGCTGTTTCACTTCGCATTAATCTTTTGATAAAATTGCAGATTTTATTGATGCTGATGTCAGATGAATTCAGCGAACTTTTTGCTTGAAATATAGCGAGAACGGTTCTCTTTCTCCTGATTTGTATCAAAATGTGGAAACAAGCTTGGATGAGATTTTTTTTCTAGTAATTTAATGGTGGTTAAAAAGGCATGCAAGCTGATTCAGGGTAAGACCACTGGAATTTTCAAATTAACTCGATGCATGAGCATCGGAATCATGTGAAATTTGAGAATCAAATAACTCTATGCGAAATAGCTCAGAATAGGTTGTCAACATGTGTTTGGTCCACCAAACGGTGCATGTTGCAGACTGCTTGGATGCGTGAAAGGCAATACTCATATTTACCGGTTAGTTAGGCATCTGGAACACAATGCTTACAAATATTGTAGAATGCCAAGATGCTACTGTTCACAATGGAACATTTTGACATGAGCCAGAACTGTACCATTGGAAAGGAGAGCTGGATTTAGGAACTTGTCCACAAGAGTATTATGTTCCATCACTTGTTCTTCTTCATGGCTCTGTTCAGATTATTGATTGAGCAAACAACCATACTTGAACTAAATTTTAGCAGTGCCTTAGACTGAACAGCTTGTGATGACCTTAATAACAGAGTCCACGGGGGATGCCTGTGGGTGAAAGGATGAATTTCTTTGGAAGATTCCCAATATCCTAGTTCTGATTATGTGCAGCCTATGATGGAGCCATATTGACTGATTTTAGGATTCAGATCGATAGGCTTGGAAAGTTTTCAGCTACAGGCTTTGAAAAGTTATTAGGAATCAGACTGTTTGCATAATCTATTCACAGAACTGGCTTGTTATTTGTCCTGTCATTTATGGGGTCTATGTTAGGGAGATAGATTGTTATACAAAGGAACAATTAATTCTGTTGTGTATATAACGATACACAAAAATTAATGGAGGATTGGCCATGTGCAATATTTTCTGTACACCCCAGAAATTTGTGGATTAAGATTCAAAGTAGTCTTTGGAATCCTTCACATTTTTCAGGCATGTGACTTCTCTATTTGTTGATAGTGTGATGATATATGGCCTGCTTTCTTTTGGTGGTCCGGTTGTGTCCCACCCGCCTACCTGCAGTTAAACTTCCTCGGCTTCATGGCAGTATCCGGATCCGAAAGGATTACAGCTTTCGAATAATTGAAGCCAGAACAACTGTTAGCACCACTAGGGTATTATACGCTTCACGTGTTGTGATAAAGCATAGCATATTGCGTGAATGGTCCCTGACTCTTCCAACTCCCCTTATGTAAATTTGCAGCCTGCGTTGCACCATTCACAAGGGATGATGCTCTTCTGCCACCACCATCATTGGGATAGTTTCATATGCTGGAACTGAATATGTCTAGCTTTTAGCCTTAAAGATATCTAATTGTTGGGCATATTTCATCTTTTAGTTCGAGTTACAGTTGTTTAAGTGTGGCACAAGTATGTATATATATATGATTTTGATGCTAAAGTGTAGTAGTAGCTCGAGGGGTATCCTTTTGTTAGCTGAGCCAAATCCAGAGAGCTGGCAGCTGAAGGATCGATCATCCAAAATAGTTCTTTATCATCAACATATTAATTGGTGAATTATGAGAGAGGGAGGGGAACGGGCCCATCCTCGTGTACCGTCACGCCGGTGGTCGAATGAAAAGAGAAAGAAAGGGAGGTGCACTTGCCGCATTTACCCTCCGTCATGAGGGCAGCCCTCCCCGTTTTTAAAGCCCCACCAACCGCTTTGCCCGTTTTTACGCTCCTTCCCGGAGCTCTTCCCTTCGATTGATGGTCGGTTGGGACAACCCACCACCCACCCCTCGCATTACGTGAGGTTGGGGGGGCTACAAGTATAACTTCCTCCCATCAACTCCACGTCCTTGATCCTCGCATGCTCTTACTAGAATTTATGAAGTCAGGAACAAAAGAGAGATTTACAAAACAGAGAGATCAGCAGAGTCCGATATAGAAACGTAGGGTAGTGTACTCACCCGGCTCTGGAAAACCGTTAAGAACCCTTGCAGATCCCGTACACATCCTCAGAGACGCTACGATAATTCTCTCTCTCTCTCTCTCTCTCCACCCGAGAGTTATAAAAGGTTTTGCATCATCCTGATCAGTTCTTTGCTGGGGCAACAGTAGTTCTTCTTTTAGTTCCTTCCTCTTCCTTCATATATACCCGCTTGCGAGAAACCTATAGCTCCTCCGCTTCACACCGATCGATCGCATATCAATCCAGAGAGATCGAGCATGGTGGAGAGCAGCAGTCTAGAGCTGCTGTGCGATGAAGAGCCGTTTCTTCTAACTCCCACACCTTCTCCGGTGGCAAGCCGACGCGGCCAGCGCTTGTGCTTCCGTGAACCTACTCCACCATCCTCCACCAACATCACCACCACCACACCACCACCGATGAAGAACGCAGCCAAGCCTTCCGGGACTACATCCTCAGGGAGCCCCAGTCTCCTCCATGCGTTGGGTACTCGAAGCATCTCCACCACTCCACCGACCTATCAACCGCCAGAAACAAAGCCATCAGATATATCATCTCGGTAGTATATGCGATCATATATATGTAAACTCTCAAATTTTGCACCACCATGCATGCACGACCATCACTGCTATCTATCTTTCTCTCTGTGTCTTTAGGTTTGCAACCGATTTACTCTGGCCACTGGAACAGCATTTAACGCCGTGAACTATCTGGACCGCTTCTTATCCTTGAATTGTCACATGGTAAGTGGTTAACTACGTACCCTAGCTCCCTGATTTGATTTCTCGCCCCAGCTGCATGCTAATTAATTAATTAACTTTTTTATGTGGTCGATCGATCGATCGATCGATGTGCATCTCTTTTATCTCAACGAATTAGAAATGGTGGGAGGTTTGGATGACGGAACTGCTCTCGATTGCATGCATCTCGATTGCTTCCAAGTTGGACGAGGTCAACATCCCTTCCTTGCATCATCTTCAGGTTCTTTTCTGATCCCATAACAACAACAACAACAACATATCCATCTATATATATATATATATCAAAAGATCAACGTATAACCTTTCATTGATCGATCGTGGTGGACGCTCTCTACAAATTAATATATATATAATTAATAGACGGAGGATCTGGACAATTCGTTCCAGCCCAGCGTCGTCCAGAGGATGGAGCTAGCTGTCCTCAAGGCCCTGGACTGGCGTCTCTCCTGCGTCACCCCGTACTCCTACGTCCACCTGCTGACCTGGCGCACCCACGCCTCCCTATCCGCTCGCGTCACCCACCTCCTCCTCCGCGCTCTTCTCGGTACGTACGTAACGACCCGAACACCACCCCCGCCGCCTCCGTTAGTTTATCAAATATTAAACGATTAACCCACTCCTTCAAAACCGCATGATCGAAATTCTACGGTACGTACAGATGTCGCGTTCGTGGATTTCGCTCCGTCCACCATCGCCATATCTGCCCTAAGGTGCGCCGCGAAAACGGACGCTCCTCTGTCCACTCTCAGCCGTCTGATTCCGGTTGAACGCATGGTAAGTGTCAAATTTTATTATATCCTTGCTGGATCAATGGTCTGGCCTGTTACGTACGTTTCTTTGCTGGTGTAGGATGATCTGGACCGTTGTCAGAAGATCATGGGCCAAAGCATCGTGGACCCACAGAACAAGAGCGAATGGAGCCCCGTGTCCGTCATTCCCATGGGCCACCAGCCTCCTGCAATGTAGAGCATCGATCCTCGGCTTCCTACTCTTTGCGGGTGCCAAGCCAACTGCCAAGAAGCCGAAGAGACTGACTCTGAAAGGATATAATCATCCAGAGCCACACGTGTGATATACCACCACTGCATGCATTATTGACTGTATGTATTTATTTATAGCGTACGATCATCGAAGGTGATTATAGAATGATTCCCATTTGCTAAGTTTACTCAAAATTAATTAAGGCAAAACAAGGTAACACTAAAAGTTTCAGCTGTTAATGTTTACTCGATCTCTCTCATTACTTCTGATATTGATCCAGATCCAGAGAGCAATAATTGAGTCATATGCGTGAGCTGTCTGAACTTTTCGTGGGAGATTTCTGTGTTATTAAAAGCATTTGTTTTAAGATTCCAAAGTAATTCTTTGTAGAATTTTGTGTGCTTGTGTATTCTTCTTTTTTATTATTTATATATATATATATATACTTACTTAACTCAACTCATGCCTTTTCCCAAAGCCTTTTACATGAATCTACATTCTTTACTCTAGATTAATAGATTCATGTTTAAAAAGATTTAACGAAGTTTTACTATTTAACGCAACCAGAAAACTTTTCATAACTAATTAGAAATTGATAAGGAAAAAGCAACGTAGAGATGTAGAAATTGGACTGCTTCATAAAATTTTCATATCAAGGATTACTAGTTTCCAAATTATTTAGTGCACCAGGAATTAAGATGCATTAATATTTCGTAAGGCTTCGAACAATGATGGAATACTGTTATGTTTGCAAGCTAAACTTAGAATAACTTGTCATCTAAAATCTGGAGCCAGAATTGATCCAACCACTTGGCAAGTCGAGTCCAGTCCCTTGTTTTGGGATCCTTGTCATAAGGTTAGGTATTTGGTACTGAATTTAATCAAACAGAATCAGACGTCTATTTGGGTCCACGTACGTGGCTCTAATAGTATGAAGTTTTAGAAGAAAAAAGTTATTATGGCTTCATTCAATATTGGTCAATTCTTCATACAATATCACAGAGATTGCATAATTTACTTTTAAAAAAAATGCAGTATTATATAGAGAGAAATATCATAGAGATTATAGGAAGATTGAATCTAGCGATATGGAAAAATATCATAGAGATTGCTTGGGTGATATTAGATTTGGGCAATAGAAGATATGTGTTGGAAAAAAATATGGTTTTGTTGCCGCCGGGATCTGTCCTCCGATTCGGACGCGGTCGGTCTCCTGGTCTGGGCTTCCTCCTGGGCGGACCTGCACAAAAGTCCTCACGCGAGAGGCGTTGGGGGTAGCCCTCCGCGGAAGACCTTCCGGTGCTCAAGTCAGTGGAGATCGGTGATCAACAAAAAATGGGGAGAGGGATCTCTTCGGGAAGTCTCTTCAGGGGTGGCCGATCGGGAGCTTTAGAGGAGCGCCGACGAGCAGTGGGGGAGAGTGAGAGAGTGAGAATGAGCCAGGAGCAGTGAGCGCATACCTGAGAAAATCTGGGGGTGTCATATTTATAGGCAGTCACTTGGATCTTGAGCGTCTTCTGGAAGGTTCGAAGGTTGTTAGGATACAGAGATGAATCGAATCAGGCCGTTGTAGGGCCGGTGGGATCCGTATCTTGTTCGTTAAGGGGGATCGACGGCTAGGAGAGCTCCTTGATGGCATGAGATCTGATAGATGCGCAGGTCCCAGGTAGCTATATTAGGTCCTAGGCCACTCTTCAACATAATTCTTTGCCTGGGATCCTATTACGATAGGTCTGGCTCTCCCGCGTCAGGTTCCACGAGGTGAGTATCGGATCATGGATCACTCTGGGAAGCCGAGCTATAGGTAGTTCGGGAAAAAAGTTGTGGGGAGCTCGGAGAAGCCAAGCTATTGGAGGCTCGGGGAAGCCGAGCTATGGAAGCTCGAAGGGAGCTGAGCTATGGGAAGCTCGGGGAAAGCCGAACCATGGGAGGCTCGGGGAGGCCGAGCTATGGAAGCCCGGAGGGAGCCGAACTATGGGAAGCTCGGGGAAAGCTGAAGCATGGGAGGCTCGGGGAAGCCGAGCTATAGAAGCCCGGAGGGAGCCGAGCTATGGGAAGCTCGGGGAAATCCGAACCATGGGAGGCTCGGGGAGGCCGAGCTATGGAAGCCCGGAGGGAGCCGAGCTATGGGAAGCTCGGGGAAAGTCGAACCATGGGAGGCTCGGGGAAGCCAAGCTATGGAAGCCGGAGGGAGCCGAGCTATGGGAAGCTCGGGGAAAGTCGAACCATGGGAGGTTCGGGGAAGCCGAGCTATGGAAGCCCGGAGGAAGCCGAGCTATGGAAAGCTCGGGGAAAGCTGAACCATGGGAGGCTCGGGGAGGCCAAGCTATGGAAGCCCAGAGGGAGCCGAGCTATGGGAAGCTCGGGGAAAGCCGAACCATGGGAGGCTCGGGGAAACCGAGCTATGGAAGCCCGGAGGGAGCCGAGCTATGGGAAGCTCGGGGAAAGCCGAATCATGGGAGGTTCGGGGAAGCCGAGCTATGAAAGCCCGGAGGAAGCCGAGCTATGGAAAGCTCGGGGAAAGCTGAACCATGGGAGGCTCGGGGAAGCCGACTATGGAAGCCCGAAGGGAGACGAGCTATGGGAAGCTCGGGGAAAGCCGAACCATGGGAGGTTCGGGGAAGCCGAGCTATGGAAGCCCGGAGGAAGCCGAGCTATGGAAAGCTCGGGGAAAGCCGAACCATGGGAGGCTCGGGGAGGCCGAGCTATGGAAGCCCGGAGGGAGCCGAGATATGGGAAGCTCGGGGAAAGCCGAACCATGGGAGACTCGGGGAAGCCGAGCTATGGAAGCCCGGAGGGAGCCGAGCTATGGGAAGCTCGGGGAAAGCCGAACCATGGGAGGTTCAGGGAAGCCGAGCTATGGAAGCCTGAAGGAAGCCGAGCTATGAAAAGCTCGGGGAAAGCCGAACCATGGGAGGCTCGGGGAGGCCGAGCTATGGAAGCCCGGAGGGAGCCGAACTATGGGAAGCTCGGGGAAAGCCGAACCATGGGAGGCTCGGGGAAGCCGAGCTATGGAAGCCCGGAGGGAGCCGAGCTATGGGAAGCTCGGGGAAAGCCGAACCATGGGAGGCTCGGGGAGGCCGAGCTATGGAAGCCCGGAGGGAGCCGAGCTATGGGAAGCTCGGGGAAAGCCGAACCATGGGAGGCTCGGGGAAGCCGAGCTATGGAAGCCCGGAGGGAGCCGAGCTATGGGAAGCTTGGGGAAAGCCGAACCATGGGAGGTTCGGGGAAGCCGAGCTATGGAAGCCCAGAGGGAGCCAAGCTATGGGAAGCTCGAGGAAAGCCGAACTATGGGAAGCTCGGGGAGGCCGAGCTATGGATGCCCGGAGAGAGCCGAACTATGGGAAGCTCGGGAAAAGCCGAACCATGGGAGGCTCGGGGAAGCCGAGCTATGGAAGCCCGGAGGGAACCGAGCTATGGGAAGCTCGGGAAAGCCGAACCATGGGAGGCTCGGGGAGGCCGAGCTATGGAAGCCCGGAGGGAGCCAAGCTATGGGAAGCTCGGGGAAAGCCGAACTATGGGAGGCTCGGGGAAGCCGAGCTATAGAAGTCCGGAGGGAGCCGAGCTATGGGAAGCTCGGGGAAAGCCGAACCATGGGAGGTTCGGGAAGCCGAGCTATGGAAGCCCGGAGGAAGCCGAGCTATGGAAAGCTCGGGGAAAGCCAAACCATGAGAGGCTCGGGGAGGCCGAGCTATGGAAGCCCAGAGGGAGCCGAGCTATGGGAGGCTCGGGGAAAGCCGAACCATGGGAGGCTCGGGGAAGCCGAGCTATGGAAGCCCGGAGGGAGCCAAGCTATGGGAAGCTCCAGGAAAGCTGAACCATGGGAGGTTCGGGGAAGCCGAGCTATGGAAGCCGAGCTATAAAAATCTCGGGGAAAGCCAAACCATGGGAGGCTCAGGGAAGCTGAGCTATGGAAAGCTCAGGGAAAGCCGAACCATGGGAGGCTCGGGGGAGCCAAGCTATGGAAGCCCGGAGGGAGCCGAGCTATGGGAAGCTCGGAGAAAGCCGAACCATGGGAGGTTCGGGGAAGCCGAGCTATGGAAACCCGGAGGGAAACGAGTCAGAGGTTGCATGATCTGACGGACCATATTAGTTTAGCTTATTCCTCAGAGGCATATCGTTGCGGGTGGAGGGACGGGGCCGGTCTCATCCCCTTTGCATAATTATCAATGCAATGACGATTCTACCCCTCAACACATGCCCCCCACTCCCTAGTTCGAAGCGTAGGTTCGAGCATAGGGAGTATAGGCTTAGGTGACACGATCTGCATTTGGGGATGCGCATCTGATTGCCTGCGCAATGATGCCCTAATTAATGCCGTGGGGCCATCTTGCCTTTCCGAGACGGATCCGTCATTCCTTAGGAGCAAAGGTAACGGCTGAGGAAGTGCCACATGGGAAATCCCGACTTTCACGGCGCCCGTAGCGATAGTTCCAGATGCCTAGGTTGGGACATCTCGTCCTCATCCTGAGGCGGTTTCGATTGGAAAAACGAAGTCGTGGCGGCGCTGTCTTTATTTATAGTACCCCCCTTCGTTCTCCTTTGAAGAACTTCGTCTTCCTGTTCTCGCTGCGATTTGTTTAGCATCTCTCGCGATTGAAGATATGGTGAGCCCAAGCGACCAAGCTTCGGAGGTGACCTTGGCGGATTTGGAACGGATGCGTCGCTTGTACAAGATCCCCCAGATGTCATCTTGTTGCCCCCGGCGGCTGAGGATAGGGTGACATTCGGATTAGGGGATGAGGCTTTCTGTTATGAGGAAAGCCTGAGGGTAGGTCTCCGGTTCCCCCTTCATCCGTTGGTATGGGAGGTAATGAAGTTCTACAACATATGTTTCACCATGGTGGCCCCCAACAGTTGGCGCAACCTCATCGGGTTTATCTCGTTGTGCAAACATCTCGGGGTGACCGCCACTCTTTCGCTATTTAGGGTATGCTTCAATCTGGTCTCCGGGAGGGCCTCAGAGTGGCCTTACATTGGTCCCCGGAGATCCTTCAACATGATATCGGATAACCCCTCGTCGATAAAGGAGTGGAAGTCGCGGTTCTTCATAGTCGGGGGAAACATTGGTGTGGATTTCCCTCGGGTGTGGGGGCAGTACGTGAAGGATCCGGAAGCGCACCCGAAATTAACTGATTCGGAGAAGAGGGATCTGATTGTGCTGCGCGGCAGCCAGGCGCTCCCAGCCTGCATTCTCCTATCGGAGGATGCTCTCTTTGCGGCCGGATAGAGCCCCGTCGATCCTCGCGGTGAGTATTCCCCCATAGTTGATAATTTAGTGTGGCTCCAACTTTGATTTCTGTGTGAACTAACGGGCGAATCATATTACTGCTACAGCCGAAAGGTCGGCGCTCACAGATAGATGAGGGAGGAGCTGGGGAAGCGCCGCAGGAGATCTGGCTCCAGCAGCAAGCATCGGTCCGAGAAGAGGTCTCGCCCCTCCGGCTCCCGCTCTAGGGGGGTCGGGGAAGACGATGATAGTCGGCGCTCCTCGTCGCCGCAGGCCGAAACCACTGAAGCTCCGGCGGGCGCGATCTTTCGGCGCCGAAGGAGGGTCTGTCCAGGGGTGGAGACCGGGAAGCCGCGGGGGTTTCGGAGGAGGCTGCTGAGGTTTCCTCCCTCCCCGTTGTCGTTTTGTTCGATGACGGCGAAGGGGAAATGCCGGCTGGCCCGGGGGCCCCTGCAGACGAGGCGGTCCAGTCCCCCCCATTGGAGGCCAGTGGTTCGGCGAGGTTACAGGAGGAGGTGGGAGCGACCTCTGCTTCCATCGAGGCAGGGGAAGAGGTCGCGGCTGCTGAGATTCGGCCTGGGTCACCGGTAGGAGAGCCAGCGGGTGACGAGGAGATGGCCGAGCCTGCCGAACTGACGACCGAAGTCCACAGGGGGGCTTTCCGGTGAAGGGCCTTCCGCCGAGGGACAGGAGGCTCCGGGGGGAGCAGGAGTTCCTGAAGGGCATGTTGTGGACAGGGGGATCTCTGAGGAGACGGAAGCAGAGGGAGAAGAAGAAGAAGGAGAAGGAGGGGAGCCAGCGAGCGAAGGAGGTGCTTCGGGCGGGGCTTTCCTTGCTGGAGCCGAAACGTCCGAGGCTTCTCAAGCGAGGGCCCTGGCGGTGGAAGCTGGACTATCGAGGAGTTCATGGGTCGCGGGAGTTCTGGATGGCTCGCTGGGAGCAGACTTCCACTCACGCGACCCGGAAGTGAGCGCCAGGTTCTCTGCTCTGATGCGGTCCGCGTTGCAAGGAGAGGAGAGTTCTTCAATAGGAGGGGGTCATCCGGAAGACCTTGTCGAGATGGCCTTCCGTCATGCTGGGGTGCCAAATGAGGCTTTCCTTCTCCCCAAGATCGACGACCTTGCTCTTACAAGGATCGCCACGGACTACACGTCTCGGGTAAGTTATTGCACCGAAGTTGGGTTTTTAGTCAGTTAGTTCGACTGTCTTTTATGCGTGTCATCCTTTTTTCGCAGATCGCCCTGATCATGAGGGCACTGAAATGGCGCTTGCATCTGGCTGTTGGAGCTTGGGCTCGGGCCCGCTACGAGGCTGATCACTTCAAGGAGAGGGCGGATTCGACTGACAAACTCTCTCGAGCCCTGGTGGTCCTACAAAGGGAGCTCGGGGAGGCTCACAGAATTCTTGCAGCTGAGAGGGAGAGAGCCCCTCGACTCGCTGCACAGGTTGGTGAGCTCCAGCGGGAGCTTGGGGAGACCAACAGGACCCTCGTGGTTGAGAGGGAAAGAGCCTCTCAACTCGCCATACAAATTGGCGAGCTCCAAGGCTTCCGCGAGCAATCCGAGAAGGCTAGTCTGGAGCTTTCTCAGGCCAGGACGGAGCATGAGGCAAGGTTAAGTCCATGCAACTATTCTTTGATAAGAGGTGGGACCAGCTGAAAGCTAGCCACGCTGAAGATAAGGCCAGTTGGAGCAAAAGACTCGAAGAGGAAGAGCGCAAATGCTGGCGGCAGCAGGACCACCTCACCCGCCTAAGCAAGGAGCTTGCCGATACACAGGATCGGCTAAAGTGGTCAGATGAACGAGTTGCCCGACTATCTGATGAGGTCGACTTTGCTCATCAGGAAATTGGAGATAACCAGGCCCGGGTGGACGAACTAAAAGAGAGCCTTCGCCAGAATCAATCGGCTAAGTCTAGGGCTCTCAACAGGGTCCACGTGCTGGAGGGTGAGCTAGCACGGAGGGAGGAGCAGGTATGGCGCTACTAGCTTATCTCGTTTTGATCTTTCGATTTTCGCTTTACTCGGCTTTTTGCCTGCAGATGCACAAGATGAGGCAGGAATTCCAGGGGCGGTTAGTGGCGTTCGGAGAGGAGGTGGCCTCGAGGCACCGAAGGATCTCCGAACTGAAGAAGCAATTAGCCGAGGCAAATGCGCGGGTCTCTTCGGCGGTGGAGGACTACAAGAAATCCACCGAATTCGCCGACGAACGTAGGGCGGCCTGCGCCGATGCCTTTCAGCTAGGGGAAGATGAGGCGCGGGCTAAGGTCGCCCAGGCTTATCCTGACCTGGACCTGTCGTGCCTGGACGCCGAACATTATGAGGCATACACTCCGGGGGTCGAGGAGGACGAGTATGGAGAAATATCTGATGTCGACCTCGATGCTATTTTGGGAGTCGATGCAACTGCCGACGTATCCCACCGTGACACCTTCGAGAAGGGGGGGCCAAGCAATGCCCCTGCTGATGCGGCCGTAGGAGATGCTGGGATTGACCCCAAGTCTTGACCCCTTGGGGAACTACATGTGCTCTTTCTTACTTTTGTCCCGTAGTTCGAATGGAAATCAATAAATGGATTGGTCGTTTTTCATTTGTTTGTCTTCCCTGGATGATTTCTTGTCTCGGATTTTGGAGGAATATCCTTGTAGAGGCCAAGGCATAGGGATTGTCTCGACGAGAAAGGTCGGACGGTAACATAGCCTCGTACAAAAGGAAGTTGAGAGACGATTTAACTCAACTTAGGCCGAATGACACAGTGATTCGACCAAGCTCGAAGGATGAGATAGCCTTTTAAGGGCCGAGGGACAAAGTAGTTCGACTAGGGCCGAAGGACGAAATAGCTCGGCTAGGACTGAGGGACGAAATAGCTCCGCTAGGGCCGAGGGACGAAGTAGTTCGGCTAGTAGCAGATACTTCGGTTAGTTTCGAAGCATAGAAATAGTTTTGGCCCAGAAAGGGGGCATTAGGTGATGCCTAGGCCTCACACCCAATCAGACTGGGGCGTCATTGCCGAGGAACGCTCGGCATCCGTGCCCCCTTTATCGCATTGTCAGCGTTCTATCTTTTCTCAGGCGAGTCGATTTTCGTTTCGCTGAAATGGATGATACGGCTTTGACGCTAGTAGAAAGCTGCTCTAGAGCCTTCCGAGAAGCTTTTATTGCGTTGGTCTTTTCCCACGCGGGTTGTTTCGGCGTGTGACGCAAGCGCTTGCCCGCCATTGAAGGATGTCATTTTCGTAGGACGATCTCCCGGATCTACTAGCTTCTGTAGGATTGGCAGGCGATTTTCTGTGTTTAACAATCATGATCCGGGATCAAAGAAGATCTTTGCATGCATCATGGCTCAGGCGATGGGCTTGGCGCGCAATGGGGCGCTGCTTTCATCCTGGGAGGCCACGCGGTGGCATGGGTTAGGTATTTTGAATCTCGGGGCTTCCTGCTTTGATAGCTGCTCCCGGTTCATTTCTGCTTATAAAAAGGGGGAAAGAGGGGTCGTGTTAGGCCATCCCCCAAGTTTCCTTCCTTGTGAGAGTTTCCACAATACCCATCTCTCTGGTGCTTCGAATGGAAGGACCGAGCTTTCTTTTCGTAAGCCGTTCTCCTCCGAATAGTTGGGGTGATGAAGGAGCTGTTGGAGATTGGCTCGCCCTCAGGGGATGAGCCCCGGAGATCATATGGAGAGCGCACAGGAGAGCCGCAGAGATCACACGGAGAGCGCACATATGCGCTTCCTGTGTGTCCTTTGTGGTTCGCTACAGGGGGCGCAAGGCAGGAAGTGTATCGACACCCCCGTAGCATGCACGGAGCTCCCTCCTCCATTGGTCTGGATTCTCATCCCTTCTCTGAGGGGAATCCTTGCCACGGGGAGGAGAACATGGGAGCAACTCGAGACTGATGGTCCCCGAGATCCCAGTCGGGCAGCGGTCTGCAATCCAGCATCCCACCCTAGGGGAGCTGGCTGGTTTGCTCGGGTCCTCAGAATCAGCATCCACAGGCCATGCCTCCTTTTGGACCTCTTGGTTCGTCCGGGGGGGCCGTGGAAGGTCAACTTCGTCAACTGTCCAGGCGAGCCAACTTTTTCGTGGTTTGTGTGATTTGTCGGTCCGGACGCCAGAGCGTCACAGTCGCCCCAGTCTGCTTTGGAGCAGTTGGCCCGAGTTTTATACTCGTCTTTATTTTATGCATTTTGATGCTCTTGTAATGCCTCTCAGGCGGTTGTAATCGGCTTCGATGACAATGACATAAAGGAAGTTTTGTTCTTTTTCCCAATTCCTGTTTCTTTTGTGCAAAGAGTTGTCGTTGTTGGCCGAGGCATAAGGACATCTCGTTCATTTTTGGACGAGGGTCCCGCGCAACCCGAGTCGATCGGGGCTTGTAAGCTGCTTGAATCTAGACGGAGGTTTAGAGACTGTTTGGCGGTGGGACACGTTCCTTGACTCTGGCCGAAGCTCGGGGATTCATGACTCGACCTTATTGGGGTTCGAGATTTATGGCCCGGCCCCGCCGAGGTTCGGAGAATGGTTGCTTGGCCCTGCCAAGGTTCGGAGAGTTGAGCTTGGAGAGATGACTTAGCCGTCACGGTGAGTCATGATACTTGGTTCCTATGAGGTTTGGTGAGGAGAGTCAAGGCAAAACGGGCGGTGCAGGGGCACGCCCTCATTTATGATTTGACCATTCTCGAGGGAGCGAATTATCGTCAGGTGCTGGCACTCTTTCTTCTTCACGTTTCCCAAAGGGCGGCCGATTTAAGAGAGCTTGGGGAAGTGTTGAGGGCATTTATTGCGAGGGGCCGGCAGATCGGAAGGTACCCCATTTCTAGAGAAGGAGGGGGGTTCCCGAATAGTCCATCAACATTTACCGACCTTGCTCGGGATGGGGCGTGGCCCTTCGGATTCTGTAGGCGCCAGTTAAAGCGGCGACACGCGGCGAATTCTCACGGGTCGGTATTTATAGCCCGACTGATCGAGATACTCGCCTGAAGAGTATAAATACGGACGAGTGGGGTGCTGGTGCTTACCATCCTTTCGGTTCAGTCTTTAAACAACTTTCAACATGGCTTTTCAAGGTGGAGAGCAATCACCTGACAGACTAGGCGTGGTGATCAACGGTCCCAGGCGTTCAAGGGGAGTCGTCCCACCATTATGGTTGATGGCCAGGCCTTGGCGTCAGCCTTCGCAAGCCACGAACGGCTTGAGAAGGTTGTCGAGGAGTATCTTGCTGTCTCTACGAGGGAGACCGCGGCCCTTCGCCGGGTGGTGGACCGGCAGAGGGAGGAGATAACATCCCTCCACTGACGAGTCACCAAGCTATTCCGGCGCTTGGAGGACTTGTCAACTCCCGGGGAAGATAGTGAGCCTTAGTGAGGGCTCTTTTTACTTTTTCTTTTTTACCGTTGTTGTTTTTCTTCTTTTCAATCAATGAATATGAAGGTTTTGCATATGGTGCATCTTATTGTTTCCAAAACATTTGCCAACGTTGATTGGGATTTATCAGCCGCCCGAGTTCGAGCTAAGTTTTAGGAGACCACGGTCGGGTTTAGTTAGGGCACGCAAGCCACCCGAATTCAAACATAGTTTAGAGGGGTGTTTAGGTTAGTCAGGGCTTGTCAGCTGCCCGAATCCGAACCAAGTTTTTTGGGGGGTCGTTGGTCTCTGTTTGGACCAGTGGCGGACCCAGACGGTCCTTAGAGGGAGATTCTTTACTTCTTCCGGAGTATCAGGAGGTTTTTATTTTGGGGTCTCCGAGAGGTCAGTCGGTTTCAAACGACGCCTTGGGGTGTGGCTAGAGCGCGAAGGCTTTGCTCGTTTGGTCGAAGATTCGAGCGTCGGGCGTGGCCAGGCGCAGGAATATCGCTCGGTTTGGCCCAAGGAATTCGATAGTTAAGGTCGTTCTTCGGCTTTGGCCGAGATTTCTAGTAGCAGAATATACCCCTTGACTTCGGCCAAGGCCCACGCACTCCAGTTTTGGCCGGGGTTTTAGAGATTGTGGTCCTGTCTAGGTTCAGTGATTTTGTCACTCGGCCCTGCCTAGGTTCGGCGATTAGTTGCTCGGCCCAGCCAAGGTTCAGATTTTGTTGCTCGGCCCTGCCGAGGTTCGGCAATTAGTTGCTCGGCCCAGCCAAGGTTTGGAGATTTTGTTGCTCGGCCCAGCCGAGGTTCGGAGATTTTGTTGCTCGGCCTAGCCGAGTTTTGGAGATTTTGTTGCTCGGCCCAGCCGAGGTTCGGAGATTTTGTTGCTCGGCCCAGCCGAGGTTCAGAGATTTCCTGTTTAAACAGGTAACTCAGTCATGCCGAGAATTGGTAAGCAGCACCTGTTTCTTTTCACAATTTTTGGTGACACAATGTGTGTTGATTCATATTGTAAATTGTGAAACATGTGCTGACTAAAAGTGTAATAAGGTGAGCCTATAAAGGGCATACCCTATTGATAATACTTACGGAGATTGTCCGAACTCCACGTTCGGGGATGGATTTCCGCTTAGATCTTGCAGCTTGTAGGTTCCCGGTCCAACAATCTCCGCTACTTGGTAGGGGCCTTCCCAGTTTGGTGCCAGCTTTCCTTGCTCCAGCGGTTTGGAGACAGAGCTTTCCGGAGGACGAGGTCGCCAGGTAGGAAAGCTTTCCCTTTGACTCTGGAGGCATGGTAGCGGGCCACCCTTTGCTGATAGGCAGCTACTCTGATTCGGCTTTCTCTCTGACCTCCTCTATCAAGTCGAGGTTGGTGCGGAGCTGCTCGTTCGCTGGCTTCCTATGAGTAGCTTTCCACCCGCAGCGAAGGGAGGCCTATCTCCACTGGGATAACGGCCTCTGTGCCGAAGGCCATTCGGAATGGGGTTTCGCTGTGGGTATCCTTGGGGTGGTGCGGTAGGCCCACAGGACATGATGCAACTCGTCTACCCACCTGCCTTGGGCCTTGGAGAGCCGAGCTTTGATCCCTTGAAGCAAAGTCCTGTTGGTTACTTCAGCTGCTCCGTTGGCTTGCGGATGCCCGACCGAGTGAGGTGGTGATGGATTCCGTGCTCTTCGCAGAACTAGCGGAACTTTGGATTATCGAATTGCTTGCCGTTTTCCATGATTATGGTATGCGGGAGGCCGAAACGGCAGATGATGGACCTCCATATGAAATTCCTGGCCCGTGCCTCGGTTATTTGTGCAACCACCTCGCCTCGACCCATTTAGTGAAGTAGTCGATGGCGACGAATAGAAATTTCCGCTGCCCCGTGGCGAGCGGGAATGGGCCGAGGATGTCCATCCCCCACTTGGCAAAGGGCCAAGCGGAGGATATAGGAACCAGGCTGGCGGAGGGGAGTCTCTGAATGCTTGAGTGCCTCTGGCATGGGTCGCAAGCTCGACAAGGTCGTCTGCATCCTTCTGCATGGTCGGCCAATAGTAGCCTTGACGCAACACCTTGTGACATAGGGACCGGCTTCCAGATGTTGCCGCAGATCCCCTCATGCACTTCGCGGAGAGCATAATCTGCTTCAAACGGGCGAAGGCATCTGAGCAGTGGCATGGAGAAGGACCATTTGTAGAGCTGGTCGTCGATCAACACATAATGGGTGGCTGCAGCTTTAGCTTTCTGGCTTCTTCGGTCGGACGGAAGTGACCCTTCTTTGAGGTAGCTCAGAATGGGGTCGAACCATGATGGTTCGGCCTCAACTTGCATTACTCGGTCGGCTTCTGCGATACTGGGTCTCTCCAAGGTCTCCAGGTGGAACTTTGTTCGGCATCCATTGACTCCGCGGTCGCCAGCCGAGATAGTAGGTCGGCACGGGCATTCTCAGATCTGGGAATCTGAATAATCTTAAACTCGGGAAAATGGGAGAGTAGGCTCCGTACCTCTTGAAGATATCGGATCATGTTTGGCTCCCGAGCTTCAAACTCCCCTCGCACATGACCTGCCACTAGCTGGGAGTCGTGAAGGCATTAAGTTTCTCCACCTTAAGGTTGCGGGCGATTCGGAGACCGGCCAACAAGGCCTCATACTCAGCTTCGTTGTTGGAGGCTGGGAAGGAGAAGCGGATGCCATATTCAAAAGTCACCCCCTCCGGACTGGTGAGAACCAGGCCCGCACCAGAGCGATGAGCGTTAGATGACCCGTCGACATGGAGGAGCCACCGAACGCCAGATTTCGGTTCTTCGGGGGAGTTGCGGGTGGAGCCGTCCTCCGGGATGGTACACTCGAGGAGGAAATCAGCTAACACTTGAGCCTTGATGGCCGGGCGAGGCTGAAAACGGATATCATGCTCGCTCAGCTCGATGGCCCACTTAGTCATTCTTCCTGATGTTTTGGGCGGTGGACTACCGCCTTGATGGGTTGGTCAGTCAGGACCGTCACAGAATGCGCCTGGAAGTACGGTCCCAGCTTCCGAACTGAGGTAATCAAGGCCAACACCATCTTTTCAATTCGGCTATATCTTGTCTCCGCATCGCGGAGTAGCCTGCTGACATAATAAATCGACTTCTGGACCTTGTTTTCTTCCCTGACTAGCACCGAGCAAATGGCACCTTCAGAAACAGCCAGATATAGGAACAGTGTCTCGCCTGGACTTGGACTGCTGAGGAGTGGGGGCGAGCCGAGATACTTCTTGAGATCTTGGAATGATTTTGACACTCGGGGGTCCACTGGAAGTTCTTAGCCGACCGAAGGGTTTTGAAGAAGGGGAGGCATCTTTCGGCTGAGCGCGCCACGAAGCGGTTGAGAGCCGCTATCCTTCCAGTTAGGCGTTGGACTTCTTTAATAGATGCCGGAGGTGCCATTTGCTGAAGAGCTTGAATTTCTGGGGGTTAGCTTCGATACCTCGCTAGGAAACCATGAAGCCGAGGAACTTCCCAGAGTTAACGCCGAAGGCGCATTTAGTCAGATTGAGCTTCATCCTATACTTGCGGAGTGTTGCAAAGCTCTCCGAGAGGTCCTTGACGTGCTGTGATGCTTCTTTGCTTTTGACCAGCATGTCATCGACATATACCTTCATGTTCCGGCCGATTTGCTCCTTGAATACTTTGTTGACTAGCCTTTGGTAGGTGGCTCCTGCATTTTTAAGACCAAAAGGCATAACACGGTAACAGTAAGTACCTCGGTCGGTTATGAAGGTGGTCTTTTCTTCATCTTCAGGGGCCATCCGAATCTGATTGTAGCCGGAGTAAGCGTCCATGAATGTCAGCATTTGATGACCCGAGGTGGCGTCCACAAGCTGATCGATCCGGGAAAGAGGGAAGCTATCCTTCGGGCAGGCTTTGTTGAGGTCGGTGAAGTCGATGCAAATCCGCCACTTGCCGTTCGATTTCTTCACCATGACGGCATTCGATAGCCAGTTTGGGTAATTTACCTCCCGAACAAAGTTCACCTTGATGAGTTTATCCACCTCCTCTTCAATAGCCCTCTGCCGCTCTAGGGCAAAGCTCCTCTTCTTTTGCTTGACGGGTCGGTACATCTCGTCCACGTTAAGATGGTGGACGAGAACCTCAGGGCTGATCCCTGGCATGTCAGAGGCAGACTAGGCGAAGACGTCGGCGTTGCTTCGGAGAAATTCGATTAATTTGCGCCAAGGTTCGCCCTTTAGCAGCGACCCAATCTTTATAGTTCGGTCGGGACGGGCCTCATCCAGCAGTACTTCTTCCAGTTCCTCGGCTAGTTCTCCTCGCTATTCGGCGAAATCCTTCCGAGCGTCCAGCCCGTCAACCTCCGGCATTCTAGACTGAAGGCTGGTAACGAAGCACTGACGAGCCATGGTCTGGCTTCCTTGGACGACTCCAACTCCCTGCCTGGTGGGGAATTTCATAGATAGGTGTGGAATGGAGACGACTGCCTTGAGGGACATCAGGCCGGGTCTCCTAAATATTGCATTGTAGGGCGACCTGAGTTTAGTTACCAAGAAGTCCGTGTGAACAGTGGCCACAAGGGGCCAGGTTCCCGCGCGAACCGTCAAGGTTACGACCCCTTCAGGGATGATGACGTCGCTTGTGAATCCCATCAGGGTGGAATCCACGGCTCGAAGGTTTTCCACGAGTAGTCTTATCTTGGCAAACACATCGAGGTACAAAATGTTCACAGAACTTCCACTGTCGACAAGGATCCGGCTTACATCATAGTCATTTAAATTGAGGGATACAACTAGCGCGTCATCATGGGGGAACTGTATCCCTCGAAGATCGTCGTCGGAGAAGGAGAGCTCGTTCATTCGTGCTTTCTTTGGCGCCGATCCTTCATCATCATTTCTGGAGCTCGGGCCGCCGGCTTCCTCGATCATATTGATGTGGCCGATTACAGGCGGATTCGATGGAGGGGGAAGTTGTTGAAGTTCGGGCTGGCGATCCCCCCCTTGTCCTGGCTCGTGAGCCCTCCTGAATTGGTTCAGTCGGCCCCTTTGAATCAGCCTCTCAATCTCATTTTTCAGCTGCCAGCATTCCTCAGTGTTGTGGCTGTGCTCCCGGTGGTAACGGCAGTATTTGGTGGGATCCCTGCGGGTCGGGTTCCCTCGGAGAGGAGCTGGCCGGGGGAGCTGGCGCTCTATCTCCATGAGGATCTGTGCCCGGGGCACAGTTAGCGGAGTGTAGCGGTCAAACCGCCTGGACGGGCTCCGGGAGCAATTTCTCAGCGACGATGGGGGAGCTCTTTGGCGACGAGGTGGACTTGGCCGGCGAACAGGTCGGTGCATGTCAGGACCTCTGGGGTCTTTCTTCCTCGCCAGCTCGGAGCGGGCGACTCTCCACGACTCCTTGACCCTGGCGTATTTGTCTGCCAGGGCCATCATATCGGAGAGGTTTGGGGGGTAGCTGACTTCCATCGCCAGGTAGAAGCCACTCTCCTTCGAAACTCCCCCTGCCAAGGCGGACATAGCCACCTCATGATTAAGGTGGTCCACCTCTAGCATGGCCTTGTTGAAGCGGCCAAGATAGTTTCTCAAGGACTCCCCTCTCTCTGCTTAACTTCGAAGAGGGAGTCGGATCTCCGTCGGTGACGGCGGCTACTGACGAACTAGCCAATGAAAAGACGGCTCAGCTCATCGAATGAATCAATGGAACCTGGTTTCAAGGCGTTGAACCAGGTTCGGACAGATCCTCTGAGGGTGGAGGGAAGGCGCGGCAGGGGATTGCGTCGGATGCTCTGTGGAACATCATTATTGACCGGAAGCTGCTGAGATGATCATTCGGGTCGGAAGAGCCGTGGTAGGGCTCGACGGCGGGTAGTTTGACATGGGAGGGAATCACTTCCTCCATGATCCCTTTGGAGAAAGGGATGCCCTGCTCCGCCTTGGGCTGAGGCAGATGGGACTGCTTGGCGGCGTCTAGCTCCCGACGCATCTCCCGAATTTATCAACGGATCTCCTCTTCGGAAGTAAGAGGAGGAGCTGGACGGGGAGAGTGCAGGGACGGCATCAAATCATGGCGGGAGGACACCGAGGAAAGGGTTCGAGCTCGTCAGGATCTGGGAGGATCCCGGTTACAGCCACCTTGTGGGACTGGTTTATCCCCTCTGGGTCGGTGTGGGGGGTCCATGGATTCATGCGGACCAGAGGAGGAGGTGACCGGAGAAGGAGTTGCGGCCTCCTTATGATGGTGCGGAGCAGGGGCAGCTGCGAAATGCTCCTGAACCAGGTGGATCAGGGCCTGGACCTGCTGGACCAGCATGGCAAACTGGTCCTGGGTCACCGGGATGGCTGGTGGTGACGGGGTCTCAACCGGTGGAGGTTGCGGCGCCGTGTCGCCTGTCGGATCAGGCCTTTGAGTGACGATCTGGTCCTGGATTTCAGAAGTTGCTCTTCTCTGATTGGCCATTGGAGAGGTTCTACTCCATATCGAGATCCTTGTCTCCTTTTTTCAAGTTTTAACAGGACTTGAGGCCCTTCCTCTAGCGCCAATCTGTTGCCGCCGAGATCTATCCTCCGACTCGGGCGCGGTCGATCTCCTGGTCTGGGCTTCCTCCTGGGCGGACCTGCACAAAAGTCCTCGCGCGAGAGGCGTTGGGGTGGCCCTCCGCGGAAGACCCTCCGGCGCTCAAGTCAGTGGGGATCGGTGATCAACAGAAAATAGGGAAACGGATCTCTCCGAGGAGTCTCTCCAGGGGTGGCCGATCGGGAGCTCTAGGGGAGCGCCGACGAGCAGTGGGGGAGAGTGAGAGAGTGAGAATGAGCCAGGGGCAGTGAGCGCATACCTGAGAGAATTTGGAGGTGTCATATTTATAGGCAGTCACCTGGATCTTGAGCGTCTTCTGGAAGGTTCGAAGGTTGTTAGGATACGGAGATGAATCGAATCAGGCCGTTGTAGGGCCGGTGGGATCCGTATCTTGTTCGTTAAGGGATCGACGGCTAGGAGAGCTCCTTGATGGCCTGAGATCTGATAGATGCGCAGGTCCCAGGTAGCTATATTAGGTCCTAGGCCACTCTTCAACATAATTCTTTGCCTGGGATCCTGTTACGATAGGTCTGGGCTCTCCCGCGTCAGGTTCCGCGGAGGTATCGGATCATGGATCGCTCTGGGAGGCCGAGCTATAGGTAGTTCGGGGAAAACAAGCTATGGGGAGCTCGGGGAAGCCGAGCCATGGGAGGCTCGGGAAAGCCGAGCTATAGAAGCTCGGAGGGAGCCAAGCTATGGGAAGCTCGGGGAAAGCCGAACCATGGGAGGCTCGGGGAGGCTGAGCTATGGAAGCCCGGAGGGAGCCGAACTATGGGAAGCTCGGGGAAAGCCTAACCATGGGAGGCTCGGGGAAGCCGAGCTATGGAAGCCCGGAGGGAGCCGAGCTATGGAAAGCTCGGGGAAAGTCGAACCATGGAAGGCTCGGGGAGGCCGAGCTATGGAAGCCCGGAGGGAGCCGAGCTATGGGAAGCTCGGGGAAAGCCAAACCATGGGAGGCTCGGGGAAGCCGAGCTATGGAAGCCCAGAGGGAGACGAGCTATGGGAAGCTCGGGGAAAGCCGAACCATGGGAGGTTCGGGGAAGCTGAGCTATGGAAGCCCGGAGGAAGCCGAGCTATGGAAAGCTCGGGGAAAGTCGAACCATGGGAGGCTCAGGGAGGCCGAGCTATGGAAGCCCGGAGGGAGCCGAGCTATGGGAAGCTCGGGGAAAGCCGAACCATGGGAGGCTCGGGGAAGCCGAGCTATGGAAGCCCGGAGGGAGCCGAGCTATGGGAAGCTCAGGGAAAGCCGAACCATGGGAGGTTCGGGGAAGCCAAGCTATGAAAGCCCGGAGGAAGCCGAGCTATGGAAAGCTCGGGGAAAGCCGAACCATGGGAGGCTCGGGGAAGTCGAGCTATGGAAAGCTCGGGGAAAGCCGAACCATGGGAGCTCGGGGGAGCCAAGCTATGGAAGCCCGGAGGGAGCCAAGCTATGGGAAGCTCGGAGAAAGCTGAACCATGGGAGGTTCGGGGAAGCCGAGCTATGGAAGCTCGGAGGGGAACGAGTCAGAGGTCGCATGATCTGACAGACCATATTAGTTTAGCTTATTCCTCGGAGGCATATCGTAGCGGGTGGAGGGACGGGGCCGGTCTCAGCCCCTTTGCACTATTATCAATGCGCCACCATGACTCCGTTTTTCCAATCGAAACTGCCTCAGGATGAGGATGAGACGTCCCAACCTAAGCATCCGGAACTATCGCTACGGGTGCCATGAAAGTCGGGATTTCCCACGTGGCACTTCCCCAGCTGTTACCTTCGCTCCTAAGGAATGACGGATCCGCCTCGGAAAGGCAAGATGGCCCCACGGCATTAATTAGGGCATCATTGCGCAGGCAATCAGATGTGCATCCCCAAATGCAGATCGCGTCACCTAAGCCTATACTCCCTACGCCCGAACCTACGTTTTGAACTAGGGAGTGGGGGGCATGTGTTGAGGGGTAGAATCATCATTGCATTGATAATCATGCAAAGGGGCTGAGATCGGCCCCGTCCCTCTGCCCGCTACGATATGCCTCCGAGGAATAAGCTAAACTAATATGGTCCGTAAGATCATGCGACCTCTGACTCGTTCCTCTCCGGACTTCCATAGCTCGGCTTCCCCGAACCTCCCATGGTTCGGCTTTCTCCGAGCTTCCATAGCTCGGCTCCCTCCGGGCTTCCATAGCTCGGCTCCCCCGAGCCTCCCATGGTTCGGCTTTCCCCGAGCTTTCCATAGCTCGGCTTCCCCGAGCCTCCCATGGTTCGGCTTTCCCCGAGCTTTCCATAGCTCGGCTTCCTCCGGGCTTCCATAGCTCGGCTTCCCCGAACCTCCCATGGTTCGGCTTTCCCCGAGCTTCCCATAGCTCGGCTCCCTCGGGCTTCCACAGCTCGGCTTCCCTGAGCCTCCCATGGTTCGGCTTTCCCCGAGCTTCCCATAGCTCGACTCCCTCCGGGCTTCCATAGCTCGGCCTTCCCGAACCTCCCATGGTTCGGCTTTCCCCGAGCTTCCCATAGCTCGGCTCCCTCCGGGCTTCCATAGCTCGGCCTCCCCGAGCCTCCCATGGTTCGGCTTTCCCCGAGCTTCCCATAGCTCGGCTCCCTCCGGGCTTCCATAGCTCGGCCTCCCCGAGCCTCCCATGGTTCGGCTTTCCCCGAGCTTCCCATAGCTCGGCTCCCTCCGGGCTTCCATAGCTTGGCTTCCCTGAGCCTCCCATGGTTTGGCTTTCCCCGAGCTTCCCATAGTTCGGCTCCCTCCGGGCTTCCATAGCTCGGCCTCCCCGAGCCTCCCATGGTTCGGCTTTCCCCGAGCTTACATAGCTCGGCTTCCCTGAGCCTCCCATGGCTCGGCTTCCCCGAGCTCCCCACAGCTTGTTTTCCTCGAACTACCTATAGCTCGGCCTCCTAGAGCGATCTATGATCCGATACTCACCTCCGCGGAACCTAACGCGGGAGAGCCCAGACCTATCATAATAGGATCTTGGGCAAAGAATTATGTTGAAGAGTGGCCTAGGACCTAATATAGCTACCTGGGACCTGTGCATCTATCAGATCTCAGGCCATCAAGGAGCTCTCCTAGCCGTCGATCCCTTAACGAACAAGATACGGATCCCACCGGCCCTACAACGGCCTGATTCGATTCATCTCCGTATCCTAACAACCTTCAAACCTTCCAGAAGACGCTCAAGATCTAGGTGACTGCCTATAAATACGACACCTCCAGATTCTCTCAGGTATGCGCTCACTGCCCCTGACTCATTCTCACTCTCTCGCTCTCCCTCACTGCTCGTCGGTCTCCCTTAGAGCTTCCGATCGGCCACCCCTGAAGAGACTCCTCGGAGAGATCCCTCTTCCCATTTTCTGTTGATCACCGATCCTCACTGACTTGAGCGCCGGAGAGTCTTCCGCGGAGGGCCACCCCCAACGCCTCTCGCACGAGGACTTTTGTGCAGGTCCGCCCAGGAGGAAGCCCAGACCAGGAGACCGACCGCGCCTGAGTTGGAGGACAGATCCCGGCGGCAACATGTTTCATAAAAAATAACATTATGGCTAACAAAATATAAGTGGATTTTTAAATCATATATCTATACCACTTTTGTCTTATATGATAGCTAACAAAAAAGATTGTCCAGCTCGTGGCCTAAATTTTGAGGTGTAGGATAAA
The DNA here is from genome assembly GCA_900491605.1 of Calamus simplicifolius. Lineage (NCBI taxonomy): Eukaryota > Viridiplantae > Streptophyta > Magnoliopsida > Arecales > Arecaceae > Calamus > Calamus simplicifolius. The sequence continues at coordinate 687,413 of UESW01003956.1, read as the reverse complement.
ATTGTGGTATAACAAAGACAACCAAAAATTTTAAGGTAATCATATGAGGGTGGTTTTAAAAAAAAATTATATGTAATTTTATTTTGAAGTGTAGGTGTCGAAAGTCTATTCATAAGATAAGTAGCTGAAAGAGCACAATCTCTACAAAAAGAGAGGGAAACATTTGCTTGAAATCATAAGGCCCTAGCGACTTCTAATATGTACTCTTGTTTTTGTTCCATCATCTTAGTTTGTTGGAGAGTTCCAACATAATTGTATTGATGAAAAAACTACATATGTACTAAAAAAGAAACTAATTTCTCTAAAGAAAAATTTTAAACCATCATCAATTCGAAATGCTTTGATTGTGTAGTTGAACTGTGCTTTGACATATAAAAAAAATTATTTAAAAATAAAAGATACTTCAGACTTATATAGTATAAGAAAAATTCATAGCTTTTTGAAAAAAACACCAATAATGGTACAAAAGAAACATGCTCTGAATGTGTAGAAATAGAGTTACTCCTCCAAATATCACAAGAATCAAATCAAAAGATACATGAGTAGATATTGTACTTAATTAAAAGGAAAAATATTTTTGTTTAGCAATACGACAAAAATGACAATGATATGAAAATTAGAAATTAAAATTTTATTATTTAGTTTTGATAATAAAGATAATCTAGAAAGAGAAACATGTCCTAAATGACAGTATCTCAAATCAATTAATAAAAATAAGATAAAGAAGGCCGCCCTTGGAGAGTCTTTAGATAATAAAACCCATTAAGTTTCTCAGCCACTTTGATTATCTTCGTTTACGATAGGTCTTGAAAAAAATAAAAATCTATGCGAAGAACAACAAAGATAAAAAATTGAGAAGTTAGCTTACTGATAGAAAGAAGAATATAACTAAAAGAAGGGATACAAAAAATATTCTCTAATAACAAAGTAAACGTTAGGTAAACAAAACCTATATGAAAAATCTTGACCAAAAAAAAAATCTGAAAGTTTTATAGGAGGAAGATGGGATGCAGCAGAATATGAATGAAACAAAGAGATGCCATAAATAACATGATCAGATTCACCTCTACTAATAATCCAAAAGTAAGAAACTTTACAACTAGTAATAGGACCTACAAAATTGGCTTAAGATGATTGGGTAGTGAGTAAAAGACTGAGTAATTATTGTATTTAATTAACTGTTAAGGAGGCAATGTTAGAGGAAGTCAATACTTTTTATTCACTAGATTGTCCCACTCCTTGCTTGTTTTATTGAATCTGATGTTATTTTAAGACCTTAATAAAGATGATGTCCTAATGGATATCTATGCAACTTGTCACATTTGTCTTTAGCAACCCAAGAGGAAGGTGAATTGGGTTCTTAAAAAATTTGACGCTTAAAAATAATTTCACAAAATGAAAGTGCACAAGAAAAGTATAGTGAGTGTGGTACTAAAAATGCAATACTAAGTATAAAGATAGAGTATAGAGAAGAAGAGACAAGCACGACAAACATAAGGATTTATAGTGATTCGGTGTTAGCTATACCTACATCCACTCCCAAGAAACTCTTGGGTCTACACTATAATCACCTGATTACAGCCGAGCTGTTTTACAAGCTCACAACTCAAATTTGTTATTTTATAATGGGATTACAACGAATCCAGCCAGTTTTCACAGGCTCATCAGCACATAATCTATCACAAGCTAACCTTAGCTTGCACAAGGCCAACTGCCTCACCTGATTCAATCACCTGATTGAATCAGAAACCAAATGTATCAAAAAATGGTTACAATAGAATGAAAGCTCCTCAAATGAGCAAATAAACAATATAACTGGGATGGAAATAGAAAAGCCTGATTAGAAGATTTTTGAGGTTGAGCTTTTCTTCTTTTCTTCCTGGATGATCTTTCTTAAGATAGGATTGAAGCTTTGGAAGAAACGTTGATGCAGAGGATGTAGAAGAACTAGGGCTCTTGCTTTTTCTTTTTCTATTTGATGAAAATCCTTTAGAGTTGGCTTTTGAATGCTTTGGATTTCTGTAAACTCTTTTTCGAACACTTGGAATTTCAAATCAGAGCTTTCTCTCTTGATATTTTTCTATTCTTTTCTTGATTTCTCCTCTTGTTTCAAACGGTCGGAACCTTCCTTTTATAATCTTCTCTTAATCTATATTTATATTGATGCAAAGTAGCTATTAAAAGTGCTTATGGATGAGTTTATCATGAAAAAGGAAAGAGCCATTGGAGTTTATTTGAAAAAATATATCTGTCGGAGTCGTTTCTGATATTTTTGAAAATTACCTCTGACAGATTAGAGTCGACTCTAATCTGGCGTGGGGTCGGCTCTAAGTCGGGATGCTTAAAATAGTAAGAATCTTCCATCGCGGAGTCAGCTTTAACTTTCTATAGGGTCGACACATTCTGTGCTGGAGTTGGCTCTGACTTCCTTAGGATCGACTCTAACTGTATCCCAGAAAACGTAGTACTTGTTCTCATGTTAGAGTTGGCTCTAGTCTCTGCGGGAGTCGGCTTTAATTTTGACGCAGAAAAAAGGTTCTCTTTTCTCATATTAGAATTAGCTCTAATTTTTCGGGAATCGGCTTTAAACCGTGTCGAAAGTGCCAAACTATTCCGATACACTCCGAAGTCAACTCTAATCCCTTTAGAGTCGGCTCTAATGTCTGAAACTTAACACTTAACATTAGAAATAGATTCAAACTCAATTTTTCTTGAGTTATGAATATTTAACCAATTTAAATCCCTGAAACACTTTGTCAAACTCATTAGTAACATAAGAAATATACTCATATAATTTTTGTTAATCATCAGAATCAATAAATGGGTCAATAATATACCCTAACAATTTGCAGTGATCGCAACTGATTCTATTTTCTTGATTAGATTTGAAGGGATCTTAATTTAAAGATTGCAACCAATTGTTATTGGAATCAGAAACCACAAAGGCACTTCTATCAATGTAGAGGTTAGGCATGGTTGATATTTGACATTACTTCTCTTCTTGGAGTAAAAAAAAAAAATAAGTTTGATTAAACTAGAGAGAGAATTCATTAACAAAATTTATCCTCAAATATGACTATAAAATTCATCAAGTCCCATGAGGAATTTGGTTAATTTTTGTTCCTACTAATAATCCTGCAAAGTTTTGGAGAATTTATAACTACAAGGTGGTAAGGTCAAAAAGGTATAGAGCTCAACCCATAGAGATTTCAACTTAGTATAGTAAGCACTAATGGTAGCAGTTTCTTGCATCATCAAAGCAATATTATGATGAAGTTTATAAATATACAGGGCATTCAATTATGCATATCTTTCTTGTAAATTTTTTATATGTTCGGTGCCAAAGATTCGAATATGATACTAAAAGCAATTTCTTTTGATATAGTATTAAGAAGCCATGAGTTGACCATCTCATTACAACGTACTCAGAAAGGATGAAGATAAGAAGAAATAACTAGAAGCTTTAAAAGAAATAATTTATTTTTGGCACTTAAGCCAATTGTTATGGCTTGGCATTAAGAGAGAATTATATTTTGAACAACACAAAGTAAACAAGAGGTGTCCTGAATTATCAGAGTTATGAAGAAAATATAGATGAGTAGAATCTAAAATTAATGAGGTAGATGGGTTTTGAAGATATGTTCGAATTTCAATTGATATTCTCAAACTCTCAAGGCTCTAATAATTAAGAAAGTGACAAAGAAAAGAACAAAATTACACTTGCTTTGGTACCATGTAAAGTTTTAGGAGAAAAAAATTGCCATAGCTTTATTGAATATACCAAACATTTATATAAAAGTATTAGTCAATCATTGATACAATATTATAGGGATTGCATAATCTACTAATAAAAAATGTACAATAATACCTTAGAGAGATTGTTAAATCTTTCTTTATAAGGGAAAGATAAAAATAATATCATATGAAGATTGAATTGCCGAAAAAATAGGATAGCCTTACCTTATAAAACTTAAAACCTTACTTAGATCCTCCCTTTGGATTTGGCTGTATCTCTTCGAATATATGTGTTCCTTCAAACATATACGTCAATTTGTGCATGCTTCCCCTAACTCTACAGATGGTTCAACTGATTAAAAGACTGTTCCTATGGTATATGAAAATCATAACCATATCAGTGATATTAAATGAAACTGTGAAACCATTTCAGGAGAGGAACCACCCTGCCTGTCAATTAAAAAAATCAGTATACCTCTCCTCCTGAAGCATGAGAAGTCAATTTTTATTTTCAGAGTAATTATAGGATCAAAATACCCTACATCTCCTGAGGGAAATACTTTCATGACAGCATACACATGTAAAAACGACCCTACATTTTATCACAATGAAGTTGAATTAAGGATTTTGGTAATGTAGATTTCGTGCATAAGCAATTTCCACGTATGTAATCAGCCTTGCACATGATCATGATGAAACTGGGTAATCCTAAGATCAAAATGAGAGAGTGTTTGAGTAAAGCAAACTGCATAAGAGCTCCTGTCAAATTCCTCCTCGCTTTTATACAAGTAAAAGTACCACCAGTTGATCATGATAACCCAATGATAACGAAAACAGAGCAAAGTTTTGTCTGTTGCTTGATGGAAATAGATTGTCAAAAAAACCATAGAACAAATGAACAATGTATCAAAAATCCGTTGTTCATATTATATTATAATTACGTATGCATCGATGAGCCGAAGATATCAGCAGACATTGATAAATCTAAAGACATATCAAAATCACTTCATGAAAACTCTTGATAAAAAATATTTACTAATTACAAATATCACAAAAAAAGATCATTTTGTCCATACATTAGCACTTCAGACACAGAAAACAAGTGGCACATCCAATAAATTTTTATTATTATAACAAGCAATGAAAAACGACCTACATAAGATATAAAGCATTGGTACACAGAAAAGTCGATAGCAAGTTACATTAAGCCTTTTGTGTTTGCATAGCCTTTGCTACTAGTCACTATAAAACCCTACATATCCGGGTGTCGATAACTGGAGCTTTCGATGGCTCAGAAAATTCTAGCGCTTGGGCTAGAGATAATCGATGGTTCCTCCAGATTGTCTTGGCCCACTTTCTCATTCGTTCACCCTCTTCTTTTCTCTTCTGTTGAATGCATAGCAATTCTGCATATCCACCTAAACAAATAACTATTTAGTCAAAACCTTTAGATACCCCATAGTATTCTAACCACATGATCGCATAAATAAAATGCATAGAGAAAACCAACACACCACAAAATAAAGACATATCAGTTATAGACTTCTAAATCTATCATGAAACATGAAAGCTTTATTTTTATTATCAAAGAACTTGTTCTATCATCTAAATACCAGTAATTTTGCAGAAGTCTTTTATATGTATGGGATCAAAAAGAAAAGCTTGCCTATCAACTAGTATTTTTTTTTTCTTCTACTACCATACAATAAAACCTAAAATTGATCCAGTGAAGCTCTAAACATGCTGTTATGATTTGAAAGCCTACAGCAATCCTCTTCCATGATACGATTTATACAAGCCATGACAAACTAATTCTAAAATTAGCTATACTTCACCATTCACTTTATCAAAATGTTTTATTATCACAATGACCTTCTTCGTACACTTCCTCGTGACCTTCGTTTGAGAGGTCATCTCAAGTATCTTTCCTCCTTTGACCTATCAGCCCAAGTATCTGAGTGAGGGGCAAGAATTTATAAAGCAGCAAATCACAAGCATATGGGCAGTAACAAAAATGTCCCAAACTCCTCTAAGAAAGTCGAAGAAAGTCGAGAGGGCACATACCAAAGATACCAAGGAAAAAAGTAAAATGGCTGAACCTTCTCCAAAACCTCAGGTGCCAAAACAAGTATCAATCATGGAGAACAATCTTTCTCTAGGCAGCAAAGAATGTTGTAAGAAGGGTTCAAAAGGCCCACATTAAGTACAAGCTATTAGGGCCTAAACAAGCTAATCATGAAGAAAAACATTTTGCTAGGCAAAGAATGATGCAAGAAAGGATCTAAAAAAGGCCCATATTAAGTATAAGCTGTTCACTCCTAAACAATTAGAGGAAGGTAGGGCTCCACTGTGTATAAAGCATCAATAGATAGATGTAAATCATAATAGGGGAAGTCCTCCACAGAATTCCTACACATTAAGTATATTCTACTTGAGACCAAGGATCATCCAGAAATTAAAGTACTGTCTAGGCACAAGACTCAATTTGAAAAGCCATTTTTTCATGTGGCAAATTCAGGAACACCATGTCATTACTTGACCAGGATAGCACATGACACGTAGCAACTAGGAACACTAGAATGCAAAGATCATAGCTTAGGTAGCACCACTTATGATGTGAGGAACAACACTATCAGCTGTTCAAATCAGAATCAGAAAATGATTGGGGACATTTTATGATGGGTGGGTTGTTCTAATAAACTCAAAGAAAGAGTATACAAGAGTACCTTTGGATGGAGAGTTCCGAATCATTTCAAACACCAAGATCATTTGATCATGGAGTTGTTGAGCTTACATTCAGAGAAGTGATGTAACTATTGAATTATATGTATGGTTGTCCTAAAATGCTTGCCATTGTCTTAGATTCTAGTGCTGGGGCCTAGAATTATTTTGTCTAGATTGATAAGGCTTAGTAAGCTTAAGTGGTGCTTGCATAGGGAAGTGTCAAGGTCATATTAGTTGTCTAAAATGAAAGGTATTGTTACATCTTATGTAGCATGGGCTTGGGCACAACTGCACAGAAAACGTTTTTGTCAAGTACCAGAGTAATTACAAATTTCTTCAAAGTTTGCACCTGAATGACATATGTAACCTCATATTTCAACTGTCAGATGCTGATACTCTTGGATAAATCAAAGGGTCCAATGTTCATTGGTCAAATAAAATCAAATACTTGCACATAATAAACAAAAGGTGGTTCCATTTAAAGTGAGGATGAATGGAGGAGAGGGGAGAGGAAGAGGAATTCAAGCTGTAGGAAGTGGAATCTCCACAGTAAGTTGAGATATTCATTACCACTAACATGCCTAGCAGCAATCAAGGACTTCAAATTCAATCCAACAAATTCCATGTGATACATTCCATGTTTCTGTGTTACTGGTTAATCTTTTAACTGCACCTGATATTCACTTCCAGGATCACAGGAAGGAGAAAAATAAATCTTGTGGCCACTTGGAGTACTATAACCAGGCTAGAATGTTTGATTTTTTTAGGTGTTAAATGACTTAATCTTTGAAACTGCTTTCCAAATTAGAAGTAGACTATGGTAAATACTATCTTACTCAAGGAGTAGGGCTGAGAGTTTTTTGATAAACTTTAAACATATAAGTGAACAGAGAATTTCAATCAGCAAGAAATACAGCCTTTAGAAACACATGATACATAGTTGATCTTTCTCCCCTCCTCCTATGCTCTATTTTGCCGCAGACATGAAAGAGAACAAAATCTTTCACATTGTTTTGCTTATATGCAATGGTCCTACATATCATGAACGCAGAGAATAAGGTGGTGCAAATTACTACCTCTTGCAAGGGCAACAACATCTCTTCCATCCACCTGTATATCATCATCTGCAATCATGCACCATCAAATGAAAATCTTACATGCAGATGTGCAATGCAAAATTAGATATTTCAGTGGAAATTGAAATACCTTCATGGTCCAAGGCTGGCGCTTTTAGCAAATCAATGGCCCTTCTATATAGTCCCTGTCATTTGGCAGTATCAATAAACAATTAAGCATATGCTAAACTGAATTTCAATAAAAATGACAAGCTTCCGAGGCTTTGGTGCTTGCTTATATAAATTAAACCCAGTTGAGTGAAGAGCATGTGAACAAATAAGATAATCATGGCATACAATTAAGAAAACTAATGGCACAAAACAAAGTGAATTCCTACTGAATGTCTAGCCATGTTTTGCCACATTTATAGCTGTGGAAAAAAAAAATGAATTCACTAAGACACAATTGCTGACAATTGCCAACTTCCTTTACAAATACCCATTAAATCTATGTAAAATCAAGAAGACATAACAATTATCGAAAGTGACAAATAAATCAAGGTTCAGGCTAACCTCCTGGATCAATATAGAACTTGAAGCTTCCACCTTTGCTTTATGTTTATACATAATGGCTATGCAAGTTAACACAATCCCAACCTTTGGATGAGTTGAACCTGAATTGAAGAATAACATGTGATGAAAGTCAAGCACTCAAATTGGAAAATGCTGAATGTTGTCATAAACATACAGTTCATATACTAAGAAGTTTAAGTATGACAAACCAAAATGATCTTCAGCCTTGGTTAGTGCCTTCGTCAGTAAATCCTCTGCTTCTTGAAATTTTCTGAATCAGATACAACGAAAACCTTTAGATGCTCCAGTTAAAAAAAGTAATTTTTTAACAATTCATGGTAAGGATAGAAGTAGAGGTAGGCCTAAACTAATATGGATAAAAATAATTAAAAAGGATATAACTATTTGTAATTTAAATATCGACTTAGTCCTAATTAGAGCAAAGTGGAGGAAGCAGATTCATGTAGCCGACCCCATGTAGTTGGGAAAAGGCTTAGTTGAATTGAGTTGAGTTGAGTTTAGATGGTAGCATTAACTAAATATGAAAAGTCACAATGAAAATATATTGCTAGATGGCAATTACAATAGGTGAGGCATTTGATTTAGTAGAATCAACATTAGATGTGTGTAGCAATTACTTTGAAAAAGGTGGGATATAACCCTCAGGTGAATTATTTTAATACTCAAGGCTTTTATGCACAATCATATATGCAACATCAATGCAAAATATGCGGATAAAGTAGTGACTTTTTAATTAAGAACAAGAACGTTACCCCAAATGTGATAACAGCTGACCTAAGGCACACATAGCTCCCAGCAGAACTTCTTCAGGGATCATATTGGCAGAAGCCAGATACAAATCACTTGATATAGCCTTTGCTTCTGATATCTGGAGTGCCCTCTCATATAAGTTCTTTGCCAACGAAAAGTTCCCAGTGCAATGTAGAAATTCCCCATGACAAAGAGCAACATTTCCTGCATACCAATAATTAAAAAAAAAAAAAAAAACTTGCATAAATTAGGCATACAGAGGAAAAGCTTCCTCTTGATTCACTGTCAGAAGCACAGCATACCCATTTGACCTCGACCATCTTCCGTATTGTAGTCTTGAATACCATCAAAGAGCAGCTCAGCTGTCACAGAGAATTAAAATCATTTCCCTCCTAATCTTGCTTTTCTTTCTATAAAAGTGTCAAGAGTGGTTATATTGGGGAACTTTAAGAAAGTCGCATGGGTTCCATAGAAGAAGACAGAAACCTGATTGGAGTTCCCCATTCATAAGGTCAACAAGTCCCTTGATGGCTTTAACCCGCAATTCCGGTACACTGACTTCTAAGCTTTTTCTTGACACTTGAGAGAAATCATCTGTGAGCACTGATGAAGGAACATCCTATGGCAAAATAACCATCAAATAAATCTAACTCAAAGCATCACAGACACTAATATATAGCCGTGATTGCGAACCTGGCCCAGTTCCAAGTTTAGCCCAATCACAGCTTCCCATGCTGCAACTGCACAGTCATTTGAAAGAAAAGATAGTATGCATGTTAGAGCCAACTTTGAGTCAAGAAATCATGTGCATGGTTTCCATAAGTTGTTAGAACAAAAGGATCGATCCCTATAAACGATTCCTATGTAAAGCAAGGCGGCACTATTTGTTTGTATATATATCAAACCAATAGACCGATTGATCGAAACAAGAAATAGATGGAAGACTTGTTTGCTCTCCCATCGCATCAAAAGCATTTCAACATACAGCTCATAGCCAGTGCAAGCTTATCTATTTCATGTTTAGTAACCATACGAAAAGCTTTCAAAAAGGAGTCACGGCAATTACCTTTAAGAGCTAGAGAAGCTCGCCTCAGCTGGCGAACCATCTCGAGCTTCTCCACGGCATCTCGAAGCTGCCCTCTGCCCATACACAGGACGTATTACAGAGCATAAGTAATCTACCATCATTAAACCTTTATTCGAACTCCCACAGTAGAAATAATGCATCTAAATTAATAAAGGAGTGACCTTTCATAATGTAAAGTGGACATGGCGAGCATCAGCATTCCCACCGCCTCGTCATCTGCTCCCCCTTGAAAGTTGGAGAGGCCTTGATCCAACACCAGCATCGCTTGGGCATACGACTCCCCTACATAAATATAAACACATATGAATTAGATCAAAAGAAATTAAAAAAAAAAATCGATGAAAGGAGAGAAAGGGGAAGAGGACCTGATTTGAGGGATCTAGCATGGCCGAGGGCGTACTGGATCATCTGGCAAGCAACGCCAGCGCGCTCGTAAGGCGTAGCATCTGGGCCGTTGGTCGCGTAGGACCTTGGCACCGGCGTCGGAGTGAGTATAGGCTCCTTGAGAGGCTGGGTTGGGGCTTTGGTTGTTGCTCTCCTCAGCGCGACTCGGAACATCGTATGGGAAAGAAAGGTAGCTGTAAAACGGCAGGGGGCTAGAGTGGACGAGCCCCAGCAGAGCATTTAATACGGAGGATAAGGAAGAATATTTATAGATATTTTTTTATTTTTTTAAATATTATAGTTAAAGAAAATAGGTTTGAAAAAGTTTAATTAAAGAGAATAACTTATATTTAACCATAGATTATTTCCTAAACTTATTTTCTATGAAACTCAGAAACAACTAAAGTTATCCTTGATGGTAGACTTGTAATTTTAAAAAGGTACTTATTCCCTCAGCTATCTACTGGATAAATGCTATATTGTACATTGTGTTTAATATTAGGGATAAGGGAGGATATCCCCTAGATATCCTCTTATTCCAAAATGCTATAACTAGAGGAAATAGGTCTAAAAAAGTTAAACCAAAGGTTATCCCTAAACTTATTTCCTAGAGAATCCAGAAACAACTAAAGTTATCTTTTGACAATAGTGTTATAAATTTAAAAAATTACTTATTCCCTCAACTATTCCTTGGATAAATGCTATATTATATATTTATTCAGAAATAACTGTTGGATTATCAAACACTACCTCATCCCAGGATAGCTTTTCGATTATCAAACATTACTTAATAAAAGTGCTTTGGCCACAAGACGCTCATGAACCTCGGTATATGGTGGGTTCTGATCCGAGAAACTCCACCCGGTCCACCGCTACGATCTCTCTCACAAACCCTCTTCGACTCCTTTCCCTCGAGTTCTAACGGGACGAGTTAGGCGGCTCCTTCGCTCCGTCGCGCTCGCTTGCGGTCCCTTTTTTCCCTTAACTTCTCAAGGAACAAGTTTCGTGAGGCTGCAGAAGGGTGAGAGCTCGTAAGTCAGAGGATTCACGTTAATGGTGACTCGAGGAGGAGGTAGCATCAAGTCCACCTCCATTAATGGCGTCAAACTCTATTCCGTCTCGAGCCAGCGCTCTCTGGCCACATGGCTCACACCCAAGAAGCTCAGATCCCTTCGCAAAGATAAAGGTACCTTTCTTTTATTTTTCCTACTAATGTTCGTTCGTGATTTTATTACGATATCAGATTGCTGCTTCCCTCTTTTTGAGTTTAAATTTCTTGTTGATGGATTAGCTAAATGTTTTTCCATGAGTTGTAACTGATCGAATAATTCGTTCCTATGTTGTCAACTAGATTATCTTCAAAGAGTGAATTTAATCCAGGATTTGAAGTTTGAGACTGCGACTACAAAAATTAAGGTGACTGCTGATGGAGAATACGTCATTGCATCAGGTATAATTTTATAATTTGTTCCTATATACCCGTATCTTATGTTTTTTATATATACGATTTTGTTTTCCTTTGGGTTGTCAGTTGAATGGTATTTTTTTTCTGCTTAAATGATCTATCAGAGGAATCTATATGATGTGTTATTTCATGATTTTTTTAACAGATATTAGCTTCATGAATTTATAATGAAGATGATGTATCAGTTCTATCTTTTATGTATGCTTTCTTTTGTGACTCATTCTGTTCAATAATATACTTCTAATATATAATATAAAAGGGTTACGACTGGACGAGCCTAGTAGAGCATTTGATACGGAGGATAAGGAAGGATATCCCTAGATATTCTTTTATTTTTTTCAAATACTATAGCTAGAGGGAATATGTCTGGAAAAGTTTAACCAAAGGGAATAACTCATGTTTAACCCTAGATTATTCCCTAAACTTATATTGTACATTGTGTTTGATATGAGAAATAAGGGAGGATATCCCCTTATTCCCAAATGCTATAACTAGAGGGAATAGGTCTAAAAAAGTTAAACCAGAGGTTATCCCTAAACTTATTTCCAAGAGAATCCAGAAACAACTAAAGTTATCTCTTGACGATAGAGTTATAATTTTAAAAAAATACTTATTCCCTCAACTATTCCTTTGATAAATGCTATATTATATCTTTATTCAGAAATAACTTTTGGATTATCAAACACTACCTCATCCCGGGATAGCTTTTGGATTATCAAACATTACTTAATAAAAGTGCTTTGGCCACAAGACGCTCGTGAATCTCGGTATATTGTGGGTTCTCATCCGAGAAACTCCACCCGGTTCACCGCTACGATCTCTCTCCCAAAACCCTCTTCGACTCCTTTCCCTCGAGTTCTAACGGGACGAGTTAGGCGGCTCCTTCGCTCCGTCGCGCTCGCTTGCGGTCCCTTTTTTCCCTTAACTTCTCATGGAACAAGTTCCGTGAGGCTGCAGAAGGGTGAGAGCTCGTAAGTCAGAGGATTCACGTTAATGGCGACTCGAGGAGGAGGTAGCATCAAGTCCACCTCCATTAATGACGTCAAACTCTATTCCGTGATTTTATTACGATATCAGATTGTAGCTTCCCTCTTTTTGAGTTTAAATTTCTTGTTGATGGATTAGCTTAATATTTTTCCATGAGTTGTAACTGATCGAATAATTCGTTCCTATGTTGTCAACTAGATTATCATCAAAGAGTGGACTTAATCTAGGATTTGAAGTTTGAGACTGCGACCACAAAAATTAAGGTGACTGCTGATGGAGAATACGTCATTGCATCAGGTATAATTTTGTAATTTGTTCCTATATACCCGTATCTTATGTTTTTTATATATGCGATTTTGTTTTCCTTTGGGTTGTTAGTTGAATGGTATTTTTTTTTCTGCTTAAATGATCTATCAGAGGAATCTATATGATATTTTATTTCATGATTTTTAAACAGATATTAGCTTCATGAATTTATAATGAAGATGATGTATCAGTTCTATCTTTTATGTAAGCTTTCTTTTGTGACTCATTCTGTTCAATAATATACTTCTAATATATAATATAAAAGGGTTACGACTGGACGAGCCCAGTAGAGCATTTGATACAGAGGATAAGGAAGGACATCCCTAGATATTCTTTTATTTTTTTCAAATACTATAGCTTGAGGGAATAGGTCTGAAAAAATTTAACCAAAGAGAATAACTCATGTTTAACCATAGATTATTCCCTAAACTTATTTTCTATGGAACTCAGAAACAACTAAAGTTATCCTTGATGGTAGACTTGTAATTTTAAAAAGGTACTTATTTCCTCAGCTATCTACTGGATAAATGTTATATTGTACATTGTGTTTGATATGAGGGATAAGGGAGGATATCCCCTTATTCCCAAATGCTATAATTAAAGGGAATAGGTCTAAAAAAGTTAAACCAGAGGTTATCCCTAAACTTATTTCCTAGAGAATCCAGAAACAACTAAAGTTATCTCTTGACGATAGAGTTATAATTTTAAAAAAATACTTATTCCCTCAACTATTCCCTGGATAAATACTATATTATATATTTATTCAGAAATAACTTTTGGATTATCAAACACGACATCATCCCGGGATAGCTTTTGGATAACTTTTGGATTATCAAACACTACCTCATCCCGGGATAGCTTTTGGATTATCAAACATTACTTAATAAAAGTGCTTTGGCCACAAGATGCTCATGAACCTCGGTATATGGTGGGTTCTGATCCGAGAAACTCCACCCGGTCCACCGCTACGATCTCTCTCCCAAAACCCTCTTCGACTCCTTTTCCTCGAGTTCTAACGGGACGAGTTAGGCGGCTCCTTCGCTCCATCGCGCTCGCTTGCAGTCCCTTTTTTCCCTTAACTTCTCATGGAACGAGTTCCGTGAGGCTGCAGAAGGGTGAGAGCTCATAAGTCAGAGGATTCACATTAATGGCGACTCGAGGAGGAGGTAGCATCAAGTCCACCTCCATTAATGGCATCAAACTCTATTCCGTCTCGGGCCAGCGCTCTCTGGCCACATGGCTCATACCCAAGAAGCTCAGATCCCTTCGCAAAGATAAAGGTACCTTTCTTTTATTTTTTCCACTGATGTTCGTTCGTGATTTTATTACGATATCAGATTACTGCTTCCCTCTTTTTGAGTTTAAATTTCTTGTTGATGGATTAGCTTAATGTTTTTCCATGAGTTGTAACTGATCGAATAATTCGTTCCTATGTTGTCAATTAGATTATCTTCAAAGAGTGGACTTAATCCAGGATTTGAAGTTTGAGACTACGACTACAAAAATTAAGGTGACTGCTGATGGAGAATACATCATTGCATCAGGTATAATTTTATAATTTGTTCCTATATACCTGTATCTTATGTTTTTTATATATGCGATTTTGTTTTCCTTTGGGTTGTCAGTTGAATGGTATTTTTTTTCTGCTTAAATGATCTATCAGAGGAATCTATATGATGTGTTATTTCATGATTTTTTTTAAGAGATATTAGCTTCATAAATTTATAATGAAGATGATGTATCAGTCCTATCTTTTATGTATGCTTTCTTTTGTGACTCATTATGTTCAATAATATACTTCTAAATATAATATAAAAGGGTTACGACTGGATGAGCCCCAGTAGAGCATTTGATACGGAGGATAAGGAAGGATATCCCTAGATATTCTTTAATTTTTTTCAAATACTATAGCTAGAGGGAATAGGTCTGAAAAAGTTTAACCAAAGGGAATAGCTCATGTTTAACCATAGATTATTCCCTAAACTTATATTGTACATTGTGTTTGATATCCCCTTATTCCCAAATGCTATAACTAGAGGGAATAGGTCTAAAAAAGTTAAACCAGAGGTTATCCCTAAACTTATTTCCTATAGAATCCAGAAACAACTAAAGTTATCTCTTGACGATAGAGTTATAATTTTAAAAAAATAGTTATTCCCTCAACTATTCCTTGGATAAATGCTATATTATATATTTATTCAGAAATAACTTTTGGATTATCAAACACTACCTCATCCCGGGATAGCTTTTGGATTATCAATATTACTTAATAAAAGTGCTTTAGCCACAAGATGCTCGTGAACCTCGGTATATGGTGGGTTCTGATCCGAGAAACTCCACCCGGTCCACCGCTACGATCTCTCTCCCAAAACCCTCTTCGACTCCTTTCCCTCGAGTTCTAACGGGACGAGTTAGGCGGCTCCTTTGCTCCTTTGCTCCGTTGCGCTCGCTTGCGATCCCTTTTTTCCCTTAACTTCTCACGGAACGAGTTCCATGAGGCTGCAGAAGGGTGAGAGCTCGTAAGTCAGAGGATTCACGTTAATGGCGACTCGAGGAGGAGGTAGCATCAAGTCCACCTTCATTAATGGCGTCAAACTCTATTCCGTCTCGGGCCAGCGCTCTCTGACACTACAAGAAAATACTGAAATAGCGACGCAAATATGCATCGCTAAATTGCGACCACTTTGCGACGCCTCTGTGACAACAAAATATTGCGACGCATTAGCGACTCAATTAACCAGAAAATCAAAAAAAATTAATTTTTTAATATTGCGATGCAAATAATGCGTCGCAATATTTTTAAATTAATTTTTTATTAAATATAAATATCAAAAAAAATATTACGATGCAACTCAGTGCGTCGCAATGTTTTTAACAGAATTAAATATGTTAAATAGCGACGCATTAGCGACGCAATAAAACAGAAAATTAAAAAAATTATTTTTAATTTAGCGACGCACCAATTGTGTCGCAAATAATTTAAATGAAATTAAATTTTATAAAATTTAAATATCAGAAAAAAAATATTGCGACGCAACTCAGTGCGTCGCAATATTTTTAACAGAATTAAATATGTTAAATAGCGACGCATTAAAATAAAAATTAGAAAAATTATTTTTAATTTAGCGACGCACCAATTACATCACAAATAATTTAAATAAATTAAAATTTATAAAATTTAAATATCGGAAAAAATATTGCGATGCAACACAGTGCGTCACAATGTTTTTAAAAGAATTAAATATATTAAATAGCGACGCATTATCGATGCAATAAACCAAAAAATTAGAAAAATTATTTTTAATTTAGCGACGCACCAATTGCGTCGCAAATAATTTAAATGAAATTAAATTTTTTAAAGTATAAATATTTAAAAAAATATTGCGACGCAACTCAGTGCGTCGCAATATTTTGAAAAAATTAAATATTTTAAATAGCGACGCATTAGCGACGTAATAAACAAGAAAATAAATTAAAATTATTTTTTAATTTAGCGACGCAATAAATGCGTCGCAATTATTTTAAATAAAATTAAATTTTATAAATTATAAATATAAGAAAAAATAATTGCGACGTAACACAGTGCGTTGCAATATTTTTCAAAAATTAATTATGTTAAATAGTGACGCATTAGCGACGTAATAAGTCAAAAAATTAATTAGGGAAATTATGTTTTAATATAACGATGCACTTGTTGCATCGTAATTATTATAATTAAAATTAATTTTTTATATAATATAATTATCATATTAAAAAATTACGATGCAACCCTTTGCGTCGCAATATATTTAAAAAATTAATTATGTTAAATAGCGATCGGTCCAAAATCGATCGTGACCGATCGGAATAAGGGCTTGGATCAATCGTAACCCTCGGATCGTCGCCGATCGGACCGATCGCCACGGTTCGAGATCGGTCGTGGTCGATCGGGATCAGGGCTTGGATCAATCGCAACCGTCGGATCGTCAGCGATCTCGGACCGATCGCATCGGTCTGGAATCGATCATGGCCGATCGGGATGAGGGCTTGGATCGATCGCAACCGTCGGATCATCGCCGATCGGACTGATCGCCACGGTCCGAGATCGGTCATGGCTGATCGGGATTAGGGCTTGGATCGATTGCAACCGTTGGATCGCCAGCGATCTTGGATCGATCGCAACGGTCCGGGATCGGTCGTGGCCGATCGGGATCAGGGCTTGGATCCATCGCAACCGTCGGATCGTCGCCGATCGGACCGATCGCCACGGTCCGAGATCGGTCGTGGCTGATCGGGATCAGGGCTTGGATTGATTGCAACCGTCGGATCGCCAGCGATCTTGGACCGATCGCAACGGTCCGGGATCGGTCGTGGCCGATCGGGATCAGGGCTTGGATCCATCGCAACCGTTGGATCGTCGCCGATCGGACCGATCGCCACGGTCCAAGATCGGTCATGGCCAATCGGGATCATGGCTTGGATCGATCGCAACCGTCGGATCGTTGCCGATCTCGGACGGATTGCAACTGTCCGAGATAGGTCATGGCCGATCAGGATCAGGGCTTGGATCGATCGCAACCGTCGGATCGCCAGCGATCTTGGACCGATCGCAACGGTCCGGGATCGGTCGTGGCCGATCGGGATCAGGGCTTGGATCGATCACAACAGTCAAATCGTCGCCGATCGGACCGATCGCCACGGTCCGAGATCGGTCGTGGCCGATCGGGATCATGGCTTGGATCGATCGCAACCGTCGGATCGTCGCCGATCTCGGACGGATCGCAACGGTCCGGGATCGGTCATGGCCGATCGGGATCAGGGCTTGGATCGATCGCAACCGTCGGATCGCCAGCGATCTTGGACCCATCGCAACGGTCCGAGATCGATCGTGGCCGATCGGGATCACGGTTTGGATCGATCGTAACCGTCAGATCGTTGCCGATCGGACCGATCGCCACGGTCCGAGATCGGTCGTGGCCGATCGGGATCATGGCTTGGATCGATCGCAACCGTCGGATCATCGCCGATCTCGGACGGATTACAACGGTCCGAGATAGGTCGTGGCCGATCGGGATTAGGGCTTAGATCGATCACAACCGTCGGATCTTTGCCGATCGGACCGATTACCACGGTCCGAGATCAGTCGTGGCCGATCGGGATCAGGGCTTGGATCGATTGCAATCGTCGGATCGCCAGCAATCTTGGACCGATCGCAACGGTCCGGGATCGGTCATGGCCGATCGGGATCAGGGCTTGGATCGATCGTAAACGTCAGATCGCCAGCGATCTTGGACCGATCGCAACGGTCCGGGATCGATCGTGGCCGATCGGGATCAGGGCTTGGATCGATCGCAACCGTCGGATCGTCGCCGATCGGACTGATTGCCACGGTCCGAGATCGGTCGTGGCCGATCGGGATCACGGCTTGGATCGATCGCAACCGTCGGATCGTCGCCGATCTTGGACCGATCGCAACGGTCCGGGATCGTCGTGGCCGATCGGATCAGGGCTTGGATCGATCACAACCGTCGGATCTTTGCCGATCGGACCGATTGCCATGGTCCGAGATCGGTCGTGGCCGATCGGGATCAGGGATTGGATCGATCGCAATCGTCGGATCGTTGCCGATCGGATCGATTTTTATAAAATATATTGCGACGCCATTTTTCGTCACAATTATTAACATTAATTATAAATATTATCATTTATAAATATTAAAAAATTATTGTGACGCCTTAGCGATGCATTTTAAAAAAAATATAAACAAATATTACGACGAAATATATGCGTCGCAATTATATATGATTTTTATCAGTATTAATAAATAAAAGAAATATAATATTGCGATGCAAACATGCGTCGCAATATTATTAAAATACATATAGCTGATTAAAAATATTAAAAAATTATTGTGACGCAATTTTGCATCGCAATTATTATCATAAATTTTAAATATTATCATTTAAAAATATTTAAAAATTATTGCGACGCACTGCTTGCGTCGCAATTATTGTAATAAGTTATTATTTTAATCAATTTAAAATATTAAAAAAATATTGCGATGCCTTAGCGACGCAATTCTTAGAAAATAAAAATAAATTTCCTGCCGGATGTTGGCGCCAAGTTAGCGACGCAATTATTGGCGTCGCTATGTTTTCATAAAATTATAATAAAACCATATTAACGATGGATTAGCGACGCACTAATGCGTCGCTAAGACATAATAAATTAAAAAAAATATTGCGACCATATAGCGACGCAAATTATTGCGTCGCTAATTACTTATATATAAGCCAGCCTTCTCTTCTTCTTCTTTCCCGTCTTGACCTAGCCGCCGCCGTGCTCTAAAAATTTTCGGCTCCCACCTCGCTGCTCCGGCGCCTCCCCTGTGGTCCTCCGGCTCCCCGGCGTTCTCATCCGACTCCGGCTTCTTCTCTCGACCAAGGTAAGCCCCCACACTCTAAAAAAAAAATTTTTTTTTAATGATTTCCCTCCGGCCACGGCCGCTGCCGTGGCCGGCAGTGGCCTGGCCACGGTGGCCAGGCCACTGTCACAAAAAAAAAAAAAAAAAATTCTTAACAGGGGGGAGGGGGGAAACCCCCCCCCCCTTTTTTTTCTTGTCCGGCCACGGCCGTGGCCGCGGCCGGACAAGGCGGCCACGGCCGCTGCCGTGGCCGGCAGTGGCCCACTGTCACAAAAAAAAAAAAAAAATTCTTAACAGGGGGGGGGGGAAACCCCCCCGCCCCCCCCCCCCCTTTTTTTTTTGTCGGGCCACGGCCGTGGCCGCGGCCGGACAAGGCGGCCACGGCCGCTGCCGTGGCCGTCTTCTCCGGCCGCTGCCGTGGCCGGCAGTGGCCTGGCCACGGTGGCCAGGCCACTGTCACAAAAAAAAAAAAAAATTCTTAACATGGGGGGGGGAAACCCCCCCGCCCCCCCCCCCTTTTTTTTCTTGTCCGGCCAACAAGGCGGCCACGGCCGTGGCCGCGGCCGGACAAGGCGGCCACGGCCGCTGCCGTGGCCGCCTTCTCCGGCCACGGCCGCTGCCGTGGCCGGCAGTGGCCTGGCCACGGTGGCCAGGCCACTGTCACAAAAAAAAAAAAAATTCTTAACAGGGGGGGGGGGGGGGGAAAACCCCTCGCCCCCCCCCCCCCCCCCATTTTTTTCTTGTCCGGCCACGGCCGCTGCCGTGGCCGTCTTCTCCGGCCACGGCCGCTGCCATGGCCGGCAGTGGCCTGGCCACGGTGGCCAGGCCACTGTCACAAAAAAAAAAATTTCTTAACAGGGGGGGAAACCCCCCCCCCCCCCCCCCCTTTTTTCTTGTCGGGCCACGGCCGTGGCCGGCGGCGGCCGCTGCCGTGGCCAGGCCACTGTCACAAAAAAAAAAAATTCTGTCGTGGCTGGCCAGGCCACTGTCACTCAAAAAAAAAAATAGTTAGGGGGGGCCACGGAGCTGTTTGGATAGACTGATTGTTATGTCTTGATTATTCAATAATATTTGTAATGCTAGATAGGAAGTCTTGTTGTATTATTATTTAATTTGCATAATGTTTATGCAATAATTAATTTAAGCAGAATGTTTATGCAATAGTATTTGTGCATTTGTACTTATTTACATTTGTTATGTCTTGATTATTTATATTCTGCTGCAAACTAAATGATGCATTAAATTATGTAATGCTAAATAAAAAGTCTTGTTGTAATATTATTTAATTTTCAGCAACAAATTAGTAGTTTCAATGATTTACATTTTAGTATTCTCAAACATTTGTATTTGACACAATAATCTTAAAAAGTTAGTGATTACATGTATAATTCACAAGAAGTTAAGAATAACAAGCATAAGTTCGATTGTCTTCGTTAAAGAATTTTTATAAGTGTTAAATTCTTACATAGTCAATCATTAATCGTAATTTAATTGTGTGAATCTTTAGTATTTTCAGTATGACGGGCAGAGGTAGATCTACCGACGATAGACGGAGTGAGCAGGGACGTAGCCCTGCTACATCAGATCACATGAGCGTCGGAGATGGAGAGTTTGTATCTCCAGCAGTGGCGCAGCCTTCGATCTCTCCAGCAGTATTACCATCTAGCCGATCGGCACATACCTCCGAGAGTTCTTCCACCATCGGCCGCACTTTACTTCGACTTGATGCTCAGGGGATGTAAGTATATACTAATTAAAAATATATGTTTATGTTTTTAAGTCAATTACTTATAAACATGCATTTTTTTAACAGATTCATTGAGCAGCATCATGTATCCAGCCACATCAGCGCCGTATTTCAGAGGCGTGCAGATCCCAGTGGCTACGATTGGCGCCACGTATCTCCAGCCACGAGGGAGTTTTATTTTTCTGAGTTTCAGGTAAACTTATTAAATACAATTTATCAGTGATATAAAATTTCTTAAACTTAATAAATTCAGAAACTAACTGTTTATTTTAATGCAGAAAAAGTTTACGTGGGATCCTGCCAGCCATGATGCCATTAGGGCAGCATGGGAGGCTCTGACGCGACGCCGATACTCCGACATGCTTCATCGTTGGAGGTCATCGGGTCAGCGTCCTGCGCACGTGCCAGAGGGTATTTGGCACGAGTGGCAGCAGGCCTGGGAGTCCGATGGCTGGCGCAGGAGGTCCGCATCAGCCAGCACGAACCGCCGATCTGAGAAGGGCGGTCCTGGCACGGGTCTCTCCCGCCATACTTCGGGCTCCATTTCCATTCAGGAGCACAGACAGCGTATGGTAAGAAAACATAAATATTTTAATTACTATTTTAGTTATTTACAAATATTTGTATTAATATCATTTTTTTTATTGTTATAGTCTGAGCAGGAGGGCGGAGATCCTGGTGAGTTTCGTCTATTCAGGGCGACACACACCAGGAGGGACGGTTCCTGGGTCGACACGCGATCACGGGAGGTTGCGGTAAGAAATTAGATTTATGTAGTATCTGTTTAATTTCTAAAATTTTATTTCGAGAAATTTATTAACTCATTTATTGTTGATTTCATAATTTCAAGACACGAGTCGAGGAGCTTCGCTCCCAGGCATCGCAGGTCGACTCTACTGATGGGGAGACGCCCGTCGAACTCTCAGCAGAGGAGAGTCGGCGTGTGTTTTTGGAGGCTGTTGGTGCCCAGCCACGAGACCGCAGGGTCTATGGTCTGGGCACTAGAGCTTCTACGTATTTTCCCCATCAGGCCTCCAGCTCGCGAGTTCCTGGTGATCTTCCTCCCGAGCGTTTACACGACCTTCGCAGATCTATTGCAGAGGAGATTCGTCAGGAGGTCGAGCAGATTTTGAGGATCGTATGCGAGGCCGGGATCAGGAGATTGCAGACATGCGAGATGAGATGTATTATTTGCGGGATATGGTTAGCCGCTTGTCGCAGAGTCTTCAGCCTCCACGTGATCGCCCAGATACTTGATGTATTTTTCTTTTTTTTTTATGTTGTAAAAACTTCAAAATTTTAATATATAAATTATTTTTAAAAATTTATTATTGTTTGGATTGATTGAAAAATGTTTGTATCAATATTTAGATTTAGCGAAATTGTATTAACCGTTTTAATTTTTAATCTTTTATATTTTTTAAAAAAATTTGCGACGCATTAGCGACTGAAATTGCATCGCTAATATTTTTAAAATATTATTATTAAATATTGCGACGCAATGACCTGGCATCGCAATAATTTAAAAATAAATTTAATAGCGACGCATTAGCGACTAAAATTGAGTCGCTATTTTATCTTAAAAATTTTTAATAAATATTGCGACGCAATGACCCTGCATCGCAATATTTTAAAATAATTTTTATTTGCGACGCATTAGCGACTCAAATTGCATCGCTATTATACCAAAAATATTATTATTAAATATTGCGACGCAGCTGTATGCGTCGCAATATTGCGACGCAATTTATTGCGTCGCAATATTTAATAATAATTTTTTTTATTTTAAAAATTAATTTTAAATTTAGCGATGCATTTGCATGCGTCGCAGTATTGCGACGCAATGTTGCGTCAGAGAGTCGCAATATTGCGACGCAATTGCGACAAATGGGTATTGCGACGGACATTTGAGCGACGCCGTCATTGCGTCGCAATAGCATGTTTAGCGACGTAATTGCGACGCATTTGGGCATCGCAATATTTTATTTCTCTTGTAGTGTGGCCACATGGCTCACACCCAAGAAGCTCAAATCCCTTCGCAAAGATAAAGGTACCTTTCCTTTATTTTTCCCACTGATGTTCGTTCGTGATTTTATTACGACATCAGATTGCTGCTTCCCTCTTTTTGAGTTTAAATTTCTTGTTAATGGATTAGCTTAATGTTTTTCCATGAGTTGTAACTGATCGAATAATGCGTTCCTATGTTGTCAACTAGATTATCTTCAAAGAGTGGACTTAATCCAGGATTTCAAGTTTGAGACTGCGACCTCAAAAATTAAGGTTAGTGCTGATAGAGAATACATCATTGCATCAGGTATAATTTTATAATTTGTTCTTATATACCCGCATCTTATGTTTTTTATATATACGATTTTGTTTTCCTTTGGGTTGTCAGTTGAATGGTATTTTTTTTCTGCTTAAATGATCTATCAGAGGAATCTATATGATGTGTTATTTCATGATTTTTTTAACAGATATTAGCTTCATGAATTTATAATGAAGATGATGTATCAGTTCTATCTTTTATATATGCTTTCTTTTGTGACTCATTCTGTTCAATAATATACTTCTAATATATAATATAAAAGGGTTACGACTTGACGAGCCCCAGTAGAGCATTTGATACGGAGGATAAGGAAGGATATCCCTAGATATTCTTTTATTTTTTTTAAATACTATAGCTAGAGGGAATAGGTCTGCAAAAGTTTAACCAAAGGGAATAACTTATGTTTAACCATAGATTATTCCCTAAACTTATATTGTACATTGTGTTTGATATGAGAGATAAGGGAGGATATCCCCTAGATATCCCCTTATTCCCAAATGCTATAACTAGAGGGAATATGTCTAAAAAAGTTAAACCATAGGTTATCCCTAAACTTATTTCCTAGAGAATCCAGAAATAACTAAAGTTATCTCTTGACGATAGAGTTATAATTTTAAAAAAATACTTATTCACTCAACTATTCCTTGGATAAATATATATATATTTATTCAGAAATAACTTTTGGATTATCAAACACTACCTCATCCCGGGATAGCTTTTGGATTATCAAACATTACTTAATAAAAGTGCTTTGCCCACAAGACGCTCGTGAACCTCGGTATATGGTGGGTTCTAATCCGAGAAACTCCACCGGTCCACCGCTACGATCGCTTTCCCAAAACCCTCTTCGACTCCTTTCCCTAGAGTTCTAACGGGACGAGTTAGGCGGCTCCTTCACTCGGTTGCACTCGCTTGCGGTCCCTTTTTTCCCTTAACTTCTCACGGAACGAGTTCCGTGAGGCTGCAGAAGGGTGAGAGCTCGTAAGTCAGAGGATTCACGTTAATGGCGACTCGAGGAGGAGGTTGCATCAAGTCCACCTCCATTAATGGTGTCAAACTCTATTCTGTCTCGGACCATCGCTCTCTGGCCACATGGCTCACACCCAAGAAGCTCAAATCCCTTCGCAAAGATAAAGGTACCTTTCTTTTATTTTTTTTCACTGATGTTCGTTCGTGATTTTATTACGATATCAGATTGATGCTTCCCTCTTTTTGAGTTTAAATTTCTTGTTGATGGATTAGCTTAATGTTTTTCCATGAGTTGTAAGTGATCGAATAATTCGTTCCTATGTTGTCAACTAGATTATCTTCAAAGAGTGGACTTAATGCAGGATTTCAAGTTTGAGACTACGACTACAAAAATTAAGGTTAGTGCTGATGGAGAATACGTCATTGCATCAGGTATAATTTTATAATTTGTTCCTATATACTCATATCTTATGTTTTTCATATATACGATTTTGTTTTCCTTTGGGTTGTCAGTTGAATTGTATTTTTTTTCTGCTTAAATGATCTATCAGAGGAATCTATATGATGTGTTATTTCATAATTTTTTTAAGAGATATTAGCTTCATAAATTTATAATAAAGATGATGTATCAGTTCTATCTTTTATGTATGCTTTCTTTAGTGACTCATTCTACTCAATAATATACTTCTAATATATAATATAAAAGGGTTATGACTGTACGAGCCCAGTAGAGCATTTGATACGAAGGATAAGGAAGGATATCCCTAGATATTCTTTTATTTTTTTAAATACTATAGCTAGAGGGAATAGGTCTGAAAAATTTTAACCAAAGGTAATAACTCGTGTTTAACCATAAATTATTCCCTAAACTTAATTTCTATGGAACTCGGAAACAACAAAAGTTATCCTTGATGGTAGACTTGTAATTTTAAAAAGATACTTATTCCTTCAGCTATCTACTGGATAAATGCTATATTGTACATTGTGTTTGATATGAGGGATAAGGAAGGATATCCCCTAGATATCCCCTTATTCCCAAATGCTATAACTAGAGGGAATAGGTCTAAAAAAGTTAAACCAGAGGTTATCCCTGAACTTATTTCCTAGAGAATCCAGAAACAACTAAAGTTATCTCTTGACGATAGAGTTATAATTTTAAAAAAATACTTATTCCCTCAACTATTCCTTGGATAAATGCTATATATATATTTATTCAGAAATAACTTTTGGATTATCAAACACTACCTCATCCCGGGATAGCTTTTGGATTATCAAACATTACTTAATAAAAGTGCTTTGGCCACAAGATGCTCATGAACCTCGGTATATGGTGGGTTCTGATCCGAGAAACTCCACCCGATCCACTGCTATGATCTCTCTCCCAAAACCCTCTTCGACTCCTTTCCCTCGAGTTCTAACGAACGAGTTAGGTGGCTCCTTTGCTCCGTCACGCTCGCTGCGGTCCCTTTTTTCCCTTAACTTCTCCTATCGGATGGATCGCAATGGTCTGATCGATCATCGCCGATCTGGATCATGGCTCGGATCGATCGCAACCATTGGATCATCTCCGATCAGATGGATCGCAATGGTCCGATTGTTCATATCCGATCCGGATCATGTCTCGAATGCATCGTAACTATCGGATCGTCGCCGATCCGATGTATCGCAATGGTCCAATCGATCATCACCGATCGGGATCATGGCTCGGATTGATCGCAACCGTCAGATTATCTATGATCGGATGGATCGCAACGGTCCGATCAATCATCACTGATCGGGATCATGGCTCGAATTGATCGCAACCGTTGGATCATCGCCGATAGGATGGATCGCAATGGTCCGATCGATCATTACCGATCGGATTCATGGCTCGGATCGATCATAACTGTTGGATCGATCATCGTCGATCGGATGGATCGCAATGGTCCAATCGATCATCGCCGATCAGGATCATGGCTCAGATCGATCGCAACCGTCGGATCGTCTATGATCGGATGGATCGCAATGGTCCAATCGATCATCGCCGATTGGGATCATGGCTTGGATCGATCGCAACCGTTGGATCGTCTCCGATCGGATGCATTGCAACGGTCCGATTGATCTTCGCCTATCGGGATCATGGCTTGGATCGATCGCAACCGTTGGATCGATCATCGCCGATCGGATGGATTGCAACGGTCTGAACGATCATCGCCGATAGGGATCATGGCTCGAATCGATCGCAACTGTTGAATCGTCGCTGATCGGATGGATCGCAATGATCCAATCGATCATCGCCGATCGGGATCATGGCTCGAATCGATCGCAACCATCGGATTGTCTTCGATCAGATGCATCACAATGGTCCGATCGATAATTGCCAATCGGGATCATGGCTCGGATCGTTCGCAACTATCAGATCATCTTCGATCAGATGGATCGCAATGGTCCGATCGATCATCGCCGATCGGGATCATGGCTTGGATCGACGCAACCGTCAGATCATCTCTGATCAAATGGATTGCAACGGTCCGATTATTCATATCCGATCCAAATCGTGTCTCGGATGCATCACAACCGTCGGACCGTCACCGATCCGATGTATCGCAACGATCCAATCGATCATCACCGATCGGGATCATGGCTTGGATCGATTGCAACCGTTGGATCATCTATGATCGGATGGATCGCAACGGTCCGATCGATCATCGCCGATCTGGATCATGGCTCGGATAGATCGCAACCGTCAGATCGTCTTCGATCAGATGGATCGCAATGGTCTGATTGTTCATATCTGATCCGGATCATGTCTTGAATGCATCGCAACTGTCGGATTGTCGCCGATCCGATGTATCGCAACGGTCCAATCAATCATCACCGATCGGGATCATGGCTCGGATCGATCGCAACCATCGGATCGTCTACGATCGGATGGATTGCAATGGTCCAATCGATCATCGCCGATCGAGATCATGGCTCGGATCGATCACCATAGTTGGATCGTCTCCGATTGGATGCATCGCAACGGTCCGATTGATCATCGCCTATCAGGATCATGGCTCAGATCGATCACAACCGTTGGATCGATCATCACCGATCGGATTGATCGCAACAGTCCGATCGATCATCACCGATCGAGATCATGGCTCAGATCGATCACAGCCATTGGATCATCGCCGATCGGATGGATCACAATGGTCTGATCGATCATCGCCGATCAGGATCATGGCTCGGATTGATCGCAACCATCGGATTATCTCCGATCGGATTGATCGCAATGGTCCGATCGATCATCGCTGATTGGGATCATGGCTCGGATCGATCGCAACCATCGGATCGTCTTCGATCGGATGCATTGCAACGGTCTGATCGATAATCGCCAATCAGGATCATGGCTCGGATCGATCACAACCATCGGATCATCTCCGATCAGATGGATCGCAATGGTCCGATCGATCATCGTCGATCGGGATCATGGCTCAGATCGATCAAAATCGTTGGATCGTCTCTGATCAGATGGATCGCAACGGTCCGATCGATCATCGCCGATCCGGATCATGTCTCGGATGCATCACAAATGTTGGATCCTTACCGATCCAATGTATCGCAACGGTCCGATCGATCATCGCCGATCGGAATCATGGCTTGGATCGATCACAAACGTTGGATCATCATTGATCGGATGGATCGCAATGGTTCGATCGATCATCGCCGATCAGGATCATGGCTCGGATCGATTGCAACCATCGGATCGTCTTCGATCGGATGCATCGCAATGGTCCGATCGATAATCATCGATCGGGATCATGGCTCAGATCGATCGCAACCATCAGATCGTCTTCGATTCGATGGATCGTAATGGTCCGATCGATCATCGTTGATCGGGATCATGGCTCGGATCGATGGAAATCATCGGATCGTCTCCGATCAGATGGATCGCAACAGTCCGATCGATCATCGCCGATCTGGATCATGTCTCGGATGCATCGCAACCGTTGGATCGTCTCTGATCGGATGCATCGCAACGATCCGATCGATCATCGTCGATCGGGATCATGGCTTGGATCGATCACAACCGTCGGATCATCATCGAACGAATGGATCATAATGGTCTGATCAATCATCGCCGATCAGGATCATGGCTCGGATTGATCGCAACCGTCGGATCATCTTCGATCGGATGCATCGCAACGGTCCGATCGATTATCGCCGATCGGGATCATGGCTCGGATCGATCGCAACCGTTGGATCATCTCCGATCCGATGGATCGCAATGGTCCGATCAATCATCGCCGATCCAGATCATGTCTTGGATGCATCACAACCGTTGGATCCTCGCCAATCCGATGTATCGTAACGGTCCGATCTATCATCACCGATCGGGATCATGGCTTGGATCGATCACAATCGTCGGATCATCGCCGATACGATGGATCGCTACAATCCGATCGATCAATGCAGATCTGGATCATGGCTCGGATCGATCACAACCATCGGATCGTCTTCGATCGGATGCATCGCAACGGTCCGATCAATAATTGCCGATCGGGATCATCGCTCGGATCGATCGCAACCATCGGATCATCTTCGATCGGATGGATCGCAACAGTTTGATCGATCATCGCCAATCAGGATCATGGCTTGGATCAATCACATTCATCGAATCATCATTGATTGGATGGATCACAACGGTCCGATCGATCATTGTCGATCAGGATCATGGCTCGGATCGATCGCATCCGTCGGATCGTCTCTGATTGGATGGATCGCATCGGTCCGATCGATCATCGCCGATCGGGATCATGGCTCGGATCGATCGCAACCATCGGATCGTCTCCGATCGGATGGATCGCAATGGTCTGATCGATCATCGCCCATCCGGATCATGTCTCAGATGCATCGCAACCATCGGATCCTCACCGATCCAATGTGTCGCAACGATTCGATCGATCATCGTCGATCGGGATAATGGCTTGGATCGATCACAACCGTCAGATCATCGTTGATCGGATGGATCACAACGGTCCGATCGATCATCACTGATCAGGATCATGGCTCGGATTGATCGCAACCATCGGATCATCTCTGATCGGATGCATCGCAATGGTCCGATCGATAATCGCCGATCGGGATCATGGCTCGGATCGATCGCAACCATCGGATCGTCTATGATAGGATGGATCGCAATGGTCCGATCGATCATCGCCGATCAAGATCATGGCTTGGATCGATCACAACCATCGGATCATCATCAATCGGATGCATCGCAACGGTCCGATCGATCATCGCCAATCAGGATCATGGCTCGGATCAATCACAACCGTTGGATCGCCTCTGATCGGATGGATCGCAACAGTCCGATCGATCATCGCCGATCGGAATCATGGCTCGGATCGATCGCAACCGTCGGATCATCTCTGATCAGATGGATCGCAACGGTCCGATCGATCATCGCCAATTCAGATCATGTCTCGAATGCATCGCAACCATCGGATCCTCGCCGATCCGATGTATCGCAATTGTCCGATCGATCATCGTCGATCGGGATCATGGCTTGGATCGATCATAACCATCGGATCATCACCGATCGGATGGATCGTAATGGTCCGATCGATCATCATAGATCAAGATCATGGCTCGGATCGATCGCAACCATCAGATCATCTCCGATCAGATGGATCGCAATGTTTCGATCGATCATCACCGATCAGGATAATGGCTCGGATCGATCGCAACCGTCAGATCATCTCCGATCAAATGGATCGCAATGGTCCGATTGATAATCTCCAATCAGGATCATGGCTCGGATCGATCGTAACCATCGGATCATCTCCGATCAGATGGATCGCAATGGTCCGATCGATCATCGTCGATCGGGATCATGGTTCGGATCGATCGAAACCATTGGATCGTCTCCGATCAGATGGATAACAACAGTCCGATCGATCATCGCCGATCGGGATCATGGCTCGGATCAATCGCAACTGCCGGATCGTCTCTGATCAGATGGATCACAATGGTCCGATCGATCATCAACGATCTGGATCATGTCTCGGATGCATCGCAACCGTCGGATCCTCACCGATCCGATGTATCGCAACGGTCCGATCGATCTTCGCCGATCAGGATCATGGCTTGGATCGATCACAACCGTTGGATCATCATCGATCGGATGGATCGCAACAGTCCGATCAATCATCGCAGTTCAGGATCGTGGCTCAGATCGATCGCAACCGTCGGATCATCTTCGATCGGATGCATTGCAATGGTATGATCGATCATCGTCGATCGGGATCATGGCTCGGATCGATCACAACCATCGAATCGTCTCCGATCCGATGGATCGCAAAGGTCCGATCGATCATAGCCGATCCGGAACATGTCTGGGATGCATCGCAACCGTCGGATTGTCGCCGATCCAATGTATCGCAATGGTCCGATCGATCATCGCCGATCGGGATCATAGCTTGGATCGATCACAACCGTCGGATTATCACTGATCGGATGGATCGCAATGGTTCAATCGATCATCGCCGATCAGGATCATGGCTCGAATCGATCGCAACTATCGGATCGTTTCCGATCAGATGGATCGCAATGGTCCGATCGATCATCGGCGATCGGGATCATGGCTTGGATTGATCACAACCATCGGATCATCACCGATCGGATTGATCGCAATGTTCGATGGATCATCACCGATCAGTATCATGGCTTGGATCATCTCCGATCAGATGGATCACAATGGTCCGATGGATCATCGCCGATCGGGATCATGGCTCAGATCGATCGCAACCATCGGATCATCTCTGATCGGATGGATCGCAACGGTCCGATTGATCATCGCCGATCGGGATCATGGCTCCGATCGATCGTAACCATTGGATCGTCTCTGATCAGATGGATCGCAATGGTCCGATCGTTCATCACCGATCATGTCTCAGATGCATCGCAACCGTCGGATCATCGCCGATCCAATGTATCGCAATAGTTCGATCAATCATCGCCGATCGAGATCATGGCTTGGATCGATCATAACCATTGGATCATCGCCGATCGGATGGATCGCAACGTTCTGATGAAAAATAACCGATCATGATCATGGCTCGGATCGATCGCAACTGTCAGATCGTCTCTGATCGGATGGATCGCAACAGTCTGTTCGCCGATCGAGATCATGCCTTGGATCGATCGCAACCGTTGGATCGTCTCCGATCAGATGGATCGCAACGGTCCGATCGTTCATTACCGATCTGGATCATGTCTCGGATGCATCGCAACCATTGGATCATTGTCGATTCGATGGATCGCAACGGTCCGATCGATCATCACCGATCGGGATCATGGCTCGGATCGATAGCAACCGTCGGATCGTCTCGGATCGGATGCATCGCAACGGCCCGATCGATCATCACCGATCGGGATCATGGCTCGGATCGATCACAACCATTGGATCGATCGTCGCGGATCGGATGGATCGCAACGGTCCGATCGATCATCGCCGATCGAGATCATGGCTTGGATAGATCGCAACCATTGGATCGTTGCCGATTGGATGGATCATAATGGTCCGATCGATCATCGCCGATCGGGATCATGGCTCGGATCATTCGCAACCGTCGGATCGTCTCCGATCAGATGGATCACAACGGTCCGATCGATAATCGCCGATCCGGATCATGTCTCGGATGCATCGCAACCATTGGATCATCGCCAATCCGATGTATCGCAATGGTCCTATCGATCATCGCCGATCGGGATCATGGCTCAGATCAATCGCAACCTTCGGATCGTCTACGATCGGATGGATCACAACGGTCCTATCAATCATCGTCGATCGAATGGATCGCAACGGTCCGATCGATCATCGCCGATCAGGATCATGGCTCGGATCGATCGCAACCGTCGGATCATCTCCGATCGAATGCATCGAAACGGTTCGATCGATCATCGTCGATCGGGATCATGGCTCGGATCGATCGCAACCATCGAATTATCTTCGATCGGATGGATCGCAATGGTCCAATCGATCATCGCCGATCAGGATCATGGCTCGGATCGATCGCAACCGTCGGATCGCCTCCGATCGGATGGATCGCAATGGTTCGATCGATCATCGCCGATCGGGATCATGGCTCGGATCGATCATAACCGTCGGATTGTCTCCGATCAGATGGATCGCAACAGTCCGATCGATCATCATCGATCCGGATCATGTCTCGGATGCATCGCAACCGTTGGATCGTTGCCGATCCGATGTATCACAATAGTTCGATTGATCATCGCCGATCGGGATCATGGCTTGAATCGATCACAATCGTCGGATCATCGCCGATCAGATGGATTGCAATGGTCCGATCGATCATCACCGATCAGGATCATGGCTCGGATCGATCGCAACCGTCGGATCGTCTCCGATCGGATGCATCGCAGCGGTCCGATCGATCATCGCCGATCGGGATCATGGCTCAGATCGATCTCAACCATCAGATCGTCTCGATCGGATGGATCGCAACGGTCCGATCGATCATCGCCGATCAAGATCATGGCTCGAATCAATCGCAACCGTCGGATCATCTCCGATCGGATGGATCACAACGATCCGATCGATCATTGCCGATCGGGATTATGGCTCAGATCGATCGCAATTGTCGGATCGTCTCCAATCCGATGGATCGCAATGGTCCGATCGATCATCGCCGATACGGATCATGTCTCGGATGCATCACAACCGTTAGATTGTCGCCGATCTGATGTATCGCAACGGTCCGATCGATCATCGCCGATCGGGATCATGGCTTGGATCGATCACAACCATCGGATCATCGCCGATCGGATGGATCGCAATGATCCAATCGATCATTGCCGATCAGGGTCATGGCTCGGATCGATCGCAACCATCGGATCCTCTACG
Source organism: Calamus simplicifolius (assembly GCA_900491605.1). Classification (NCBI taxonomy): domain Eukaryota; kingdom Viridiplantae; phylum Streptophyta; class Magnoliopsida; order Arecales; family Arecaceae; genus Calamus; species Calamus simplicifolius. The sequence goes on along the minus strand of UESW01003956.1, from coordinate 653,988 downwards.
ATCGGATGGATCGCAACGGTCTGATCGATCATCGCCGATCAGTAACATGGCTCGGATTGATCGAAACCGTCGGATCATCTCCGATCAGATGGATCGCAATGGTCCAATCATTCATCGCCAATCCGGATGATGTCTCGAATGCATCGCAACCATCGAATCGTCATAGATCCGATGTATTGCAATGGTCCGATCGATCATCACCGATCGGGATCATGGCTCGGATGGATCTCAACCGTCGGATGGTCTACGATCGGATGGATCACAATGGTCCGATCGATCATCGCTGATCGAGATCATGGCTCAGATCGATCACAACCGTCGGATCATCTCCGATTGGATGCATTGCAACGGTCCGATCGATCATCACCGATCGGGATCATGCCTCGGATCTATCACAACCGTTGGATCGATCATCGCCGATTGGATGGATCGCAATGGTCCGATCGATCACCACCGATCGGGATTATGGCTTGGATCGATCGCAACCATTGGAGCGTCACCGATCAGATGGATCACAACGGTCCGATCGATCATCGCCGATCGGGATCATGGCTCGGATCGTTCGCAACCATCGGATCGTCTTCGATCAGATGGATCGCAACGGTCCGATCGATCATCGTCGATCCGGATCATGTCTCGAATGTATCGCAACCGTCGGATCGTCTCCGATCCGATGTATCACAACGGACCGATCGATCATCGCCGATCGGGATCATGGCTTGGATCGATCACAACAGTCGGATCATTGTCGAACGGATGGATCGCAACGGTCGATCGATCATCGCCGATCAGGATCATGGCTCGGATCAATCGCAACCATCGGATCATCTTCGATCGGATGCATCACAACGGTCTGATCAATTATCGCCGATCGGGATCATTGCTCGGATCGATCACAACCATCGGATCATCTCCGATCGGATGGATCGCAATGGTCCGATCTATCATTGCCGATCAGGATCATGGCTTGGATTGATCGCAACCGTCGGATCACCTCCGATCGGATGGATCGCAACGGTCCGATCGATCATCGCCAATCGGTATCATAGCTCGGATTGATCGCAACCATCAGATCGTCTCCAATAAGATGGATCGCAACGGTCTAATCATTCATCGCCAATCCGGATCATGTCTCGAATGCATCGCAACCGTCGAATCGTCGCAGATCCGATGTATCGCAACGGTCCGATCGATCATCACCGATCGGGATCATGGCTCGGATGGATCGCAACCATCGGATCGCCTATGATCGGATGGATCGCAATAGTCCGATCGATCATCGCTGATCGAGATCATGGCTCGGATCGATCGCAACCGTCGGATCATCTCCGATCGGATGCATGGCAACGGTCCGATCGATCATCGCCGATCGGGATCATGCCTCGGATCTATCACAACCGTTGGATCGATCGTCGCCGATTGGATGGATCGCAATGGTCCGATTGATCATCGCTGATCGGGATCATGGCTTGGATCGATCGCAACCATTGGAGCATCACCGATCGGATGGATCACAACGGTCCGATCGATCATCGCCGATTGGGATCATGGCTCGGATTGTTCGCAACCATCGGATCGTCTTCGATCAGATGGATCGTAACGGTCCGATCGATCATTGCCGATCCGGATCATGTCTCGGATGCATCGCAACCATCGGATCATCTCCGATCCGATGTATCGCAACAGACCGATCGATCATCATCGATCGGGATCATGGCTTGGATCGATCACAACAATCGGATCATTGTCGAACGGATGGATCGCAACGGTCCGATCGATCATCGCTGATCAGGATTATGGCTCGGATCGATCGCAACCATCGGATCATCTTCGATCGGATGCATCGCAACGGTCCGATCGATTATCGCCAATCGGGATCATTGCTCGGATCGATCGTAACCATCGGATCGTCTCCGATTGGATGGATCACAACGGTTCGATCTATCATCGCCGATCAGGATCATGGCTTGGATCGATCGCAACCGTCCGATCGCCTCCGATCGGATGGATCGCAACGGTCCGATCGATCATCGCCGATCGGGATCATGGCTCGGATCGATCGCAACCATCGGATCGTCTCCAATCCGATGGATTGCAACGGTCCGATCGATCATCGTCGATTCGGATCATGTCTCGGATGCATCATAATCGTCGGACCGTCGCCGATCCGATATATCGCAAGAGTTCGATTGATCATCGCCGATCGGGATCATGGCTTGGATCGATCACAATCATCGGATCATCGTCGATCGGATGGTTCGCAATGGTCCGATCGATCATCGCCGATCAGGATCATGGCTTGGATCGATCGCAACCATCGGATCGTCTCCGATCGGATGCATTGCACCGGTCTGATCGATCATCGCTGATCGAAATCATGGCTTGGATCGATCGCAACCATCGGATCATCTCCAATCTTATGGATCACAACGGTCCGATCGATCATCACCGATCAGGATCATTGCTCGGATTGATCGCAACCGTCGAATCGTCTCCGATCGGATGGATCGCAGCGGTCCGATCGATCATCGCCGATCGGGATCATGGCTCGGATCGAAAGCAACCATCGGATCGTCTGCGATCAGATGGATCGCAACGGTGTGATTGATCATCGCCGATCCGGATCATGTCTCGAATGCATCGCAACCGTTGGATCGTCGCGGATCCGATGTATCGCAACGGTCCAATCGATCATTGCCGATCGAGATCATGGCTAGGATCGATCACAACCGTCGGATCATCGCCGATCCGGGTCATGGCTCGGATCCATCGCAACTGTCGGATCGTCTCCGATCGGATGGATCGCAATGGTCTGATCAATCATAGCCGATAGGTATCATGGCTCGGATCGATCGCAACCATCGGATCGTCTCCGATCAGATGGATCGCAATGGTCCGATCGTTCATCGCCAATCCGGATCATGTCTCTGATGCATCGCAACTTTCGAATCATCGCCAATCCGATGTATCGCTACTGTCCGATCGATCATCTCTGATCGGGGTCATGGCTCGGATCGATCGCAACCGTCGGATCGTATATTATCGGATGGATCGAAACAGACTGATCGATCATCGCCGATCGGGATCATGGCTCGGATCGATCACAACCGTCGGATCATCTTCGATCAAATGCATCGCAATAGTCCGATCGATCATCATCGATCGGGTTATGGCTCGGATCAATTGTAACCGTTGGATCGTCTTTGATCGGAGGCATCGCAACGGTCCGATCGATAATCGCCAATCGGAATCATGGCTTGGATCGATTGCAACCATCGAATCGTCTCCGATAGGATGGATCGCAATGGTCCAATCGATCATTGCCGATCAAGATCATGGCTTGGATCGATCATAACCATCGGATCATCGTCGATCGGATGGATCGCAATGGTCCGATCGATCATCGCCGATCAGGATCATGGCTCGGATCGATCGCAACCGTCGGATCATCTCCTATCGGATGGATCGCAATGGTCTGATCGATCATCGCCAATCGGGATCATGGCTCGGATCGATCGCAACCATCGGATCATCTCCTATCGGATGGATCGCAAAGGTCTAATCGATCATCGCCGATCCGAATCATGTCTCGAAAGCATTGCAACCATCGGATCGTCTACGATCGGATGGATCGCAACGGTCCGATCGATCATCGCCGATCGGGATCATGGCTCGGATCGATCGCAACCATCGGATCGTCTCCGATCAAATGCATCGCAACGGTCCGATCGATCATCGCCGATCGGGTCATGGCTCAGATCGATCGCAACCATCGGATCATCTCCGATCAGTTGGATTGCAACAGTCCGATCGATCATTGCTGATCAGGATCATTGCTCGGATCGATCGCTACCGTCGGATCGTCTCCGATCGGATGGATCGCAATGGTTCGATCGATCATCATCGATTGGGATCATGGCTTAGATCGATTGCAACCGTCGGATCATCTCCGATCAGATGGATCGCAAAGGTTCGATAGATCATCGCAGATCCAGATCATGTCTCGGAAGCATCGCAATTGTCGGAATGTTGCCGATCCGATGTATCGCAACGGTCCGATCGATCATCGCCGATCAGGATCATGGCTTGGATCGATCACAACCATCGAATCATCGCCGATCGGATGGATCGCAATGGTCCGATGGATCATCGCCGATCAAGATCATTGCTCGGATCGATCGTAACCATCGAATCGTCTCCGATCGGATTGATCGCAACGGTCTGTTCGATCATCGCCGATTGGGATCATGGCTTGGATCAATCACAACCGTCGAATCGTCTCTGATTAGATGGATTGCAACATTCCGATCGTTTATCGCTGATTCGGATCATGTCTCGGATGCATCGCAACCGTCGGATCGTTACCAATCCGATGTATCGCAACGGTCCGATCGATCATCACTGATCGGGATCATGGCTTGGATCAATCGCAACCGTCGGATCGTCTACGATCGAATTGATCGCAATAGTCCGATCGATCATCGCCGATCGAGATTTTGGCTCGGATCGATCGCAACCGTTGGATTGTCTCTGATAAGATGCATCGCAATGGTCCGATCGATCATCGCCGATCGGGATTATGGCTCGGATCGATCACAAACATTGGATCGATCATCGCCGATCGGATGGATCGCAACGGTCCGATCGATCATCACCGATCGGGATCATGGCTTGGACCGATCACAACCGTTGGATCATCGCCGATCAGATGGATCACAATGGTCTGATCGATCATCGCCGATCGGGATCATGGCTCGGATCGATCGCAACCGTTGGATCGTCTCCAATCGGATGGATCACAATGGTCCGATCAATCATCACCGATCAAGATCATATCTCGAATGCATAGAAACCATTGGATAGTCGCCGATCCGATGTATTGCAACGGTCTGATCGATCATCACCGATCGGTATCAAGGCTCGAATCGATCGCAACCATCGGATCATCTCCAATCGGATGGATCGCAACGATCCGATCGGTATCATGTCTCGAATCAATCGCAACCGTTGGATCGTCTCCGATCCGATGGATCGCAATGGTCCGATCGTTCATTGCCGATCCGGATCATGTCTTGGATGCATCGCAACCGTCGGATCGTCGCCAATCCAATGTATCGCTACTGTCCGATCGATCATCCCCGATCGGAATCATGGCTCGGATCGATCGCAACCGTCGGATCGTATATGATCAGATGGATCGCAATGGACTGATCGATCATCACCGATCGGGATCATGGCTTGGATCGATCACAACCATCGGATCATCGCCGATCGGATGGTTCGCAACGGTCCGATCGATCATCGCCGATCGGATCATGGCTCGGATCGATCGCAATCGTTGCATCATCTCCGATCGGAGGCATCGCAACAGTTCGATCGATAATCGCCGATCGGAATCATGGCTCGGATCGATTGCAACCATTGGATAGTCTCCGATAGGATGGATCACAACGGTCCGATCGATCATCGCCAATCAAGATCATGGCTTGGATCGATCACAACCATCAGATCATCGTTGATCGGATGGATCGCAACGGTTCGATCAATCATCGCCGATCAGGATCATGGCTCGGATTGATCGCAACCGTCGGATCATCTCTGATCAGATGGATCGCAACGGTACAATCAATCATCGCCGATCGAGATCATGGCTCGGATCGATCGCAACCGTCGGATCGTCTCTTATCAGATGGATCGCAACGGTCCGATTGATCATCACCGATCCGGATCATATCTCGGATGCATCGCAACCATCGGATCCTCGCTGATCCGATGTATCGCAACGGTCCGATCGATCATCGTCGATCGGGATCATGGCTTGGATCGATCACAACCGTTAGATCATCATCGATCGAATGGATCGCAATGGTCCGATCAATCATCGTAGATCAGGATAATGGCTCGGATCGATCGCAACCGTTGGATCATCTTCGATCGGATGGATCGCAATGGTCCGATCGATCATCGCCGATCAGGATAATGGCTCAGATCGATCGCAACCGTCGGATCGTCTCTGATCGGATGGATCGCAACGGTCCGATCGATCTTCACCGATCGGGATCATGGCTTGGATGGATCACAACCGTCGGATAATCGCCGATCGGATGGATCGCAATGGTCGGATTGATCATCGCCGATCAGGATCATGACTCGGATCGATCGCAACCATCGGATCATCTTCGATTGGATGGATAACAATGGTCCGATCGATCATCGCCAATCGGGATCATGGCTCGGATCGATTGCAACCGTCGAATCATCTCCGATCAGATGGATCACAATGGTTCGATCGATCATCAACGATCTGGATCATGTCTCGGATGCATCGCAACCGTCGGATCCTCGCCGATCCGATGTATCGCAACGATCCGATCGATCATCACCGATCGGGATCATGGCTTGGATCGATCACAACTGTTGGATCATCGCTGGTCGGATGTATCGCAACGGTCCGATCGATCATCGCAGTTCAGGATCATGGCTCGGATCGATCGCAACCGTTGGATCATCTCCGATCAAATGGATCGCAATGGTCCGATCGATCATCGCCGATCTGGATCATGTCTCGGATGCATCACAACCGTCGGATCGTCTATGATCGGATGGATCACAACGGTCCGATCGATCATCACCAATCGGGATCATGGCTCAGATCGATCGCAACCGTCGGATCGTCTCTGATCAATTACATCGCAACGGTCCGATCGATCATCGCCGATCGAGTCATGGCTCGGATCGATTGCAACCATCGGATCGTCTCCGATCGGTTGGATCGCAACAGTCCGATCGATCATTGCCGATCAGGATCATGGCTCAGATCGATCGCTACCGTCGGATCATCTCTGATCGGATGGATCGCAACGGTTCGATCGATCATCGCTGATCGGGATCATGGCTTAGATCGATCGCAACCGTCGGATCGTCTCTGATCAGATGGATCGCAAAGGTCCGATCGATCATCGCCGATCCGGATCATGGCTCGGATCGATCACAACCGTCGGATCGTCTCCAATCGGATGGATCGCAGCGGTCCGATCGATCATCGCCGATCAGGATCATGGCTCGGATCGATCGCAATCGTCGGATCATCTTCGATCCGATGGATCACAATGGTCCAATCGATCATCAACGATATGGATCATGTCTCAGATGCATCGCAACCATCGGATCCTCGCCGATCCGATGTATCACAATGGTCCGATCGATCATCGCCGATCGGGATCATGGCTTGGATTGATCGCAACCATCGGATCATCTTCGATCGGATGCATCGCAACGGTCCGATCGATTATAACCGATCGGGATCTTTGCTCGGATCGATCGCAACCATCGGATCATCTTCGATCGGATGGATCGCAACGGTCCGATCGATCATCGTCGATCTGGATCATGGCTCGGATCGATCGCAACCATCGGATCATCTCCGATCGGATGGATCGCAATGGTTCGATCGATCATCGCCGATCGGGATCATGGCTCGGATCGATCGCAACCATCGGATCGTCTCCGATCCGATGGATCACAATGGTCCGATCGATCATTGCCGATCTGGATCATGTCTCGGATGCATCACAACCGTTGGATCATCGCCAATCCGATGTATCGCAACGGTCCGATCGATCATCGCCGATCGGGATCATGGCTTGGATCGATCACAACCGTCGGATCATCGCCGATCGGATGGATCGCAACGGTCCGATCGATCATTGCTAATCAGGGTCATGGCTCGGATCAATCACAACCGTCGAATCGTCTCTGATCGGATGGATCGCAATGATCCAATCGATCAACGCCGATCAGTATCATGGCTCGGATCGATTGCAACCGTCGGATCGTCTCCGATCAGATGGATCGCAATGGTCCAATCATTCATCGCCAATCCGATGTATCGCAATGGTCCGATTGATCATCACCGATTGGGATCATGGCTCGGATGGATCGCAATAGTGGGATCGTCTACGATCGGATGGATCGCAACGGTCCGATCGATCATCGCCGATCGGGATCATGGCTCGGATTGATCGCAACCGTCGGATCATCTCTGATCGGATGCATCGCAACGGTTCCATCGACCATCGCCGATCGGGATCATGGCTCGGATCGATAGCAACCATTGGATCGATCATCGCCGATTGGATGGATCGCAACGGTCCGATCGATCATCGCCGATCGGGATCATGGCTTGGATCTATCGCAACCGTTGGATTGTCACCGATCGGATGGATCACAACGGTACGATTGATCATCGCCGATCAGGATCTTGGCTCGGATCGTTCGCAACCATCGGATCGTCTCCAATTAGATGGATTGCAACGGTCCGATCGATCGTCGCCGATCCAGATCATGTCTCGGATGCATCGCAACCGTCGGATCATCTCCGATCCGATGTATCGCAACGGTTCGATCGATCATCGCCGATCGGGATCATGGCTTGGATCGATCACAACCGTCGGATCATCGTCGAACGGATGGATCGCAATGGTCCGATCGATCATCGCCGATCAGGATCATGGCTCAGATCGATCGCAACCGTCGGATCGTCTTCGATCGGATGCATCACAACGGTCCGATCGATTATCGCCGATCGGGATCATGGCTCGGATCGATCGCAACCATCGGATCGTCTCCGATCGGATGGATCACAACAGTCCGATCGATCATCGCCGATTAGGATCATGGCTCAGATCAATCGCAACCATCGGATCGCCTCCGATCGGATGAATCGCAACGGTCCGATAGATCATCGCCGATCGGGATCATGGCTCAGATCGATCGCAACCGTCGGATCGTCTCCGATCGGATGCATCGCAACCGTCGGATCGTCGCCGATCTGATGTATCACAACAATTCGATTGATCATCGCCGATCAGGATCATGGCTTGGATCAATCACAATCATCGGATCATCGCCAATCGGATGGATCACAACAGTCCGATCGATCATCGCCGATCAGGATCATGGCTCGGATCGATCGCAACCGTTGGATCGCCTCCGATCGGATGCATCGCAGCGGTCCGATCGATCATCGTCGATCGGGATCATGGCTCGGATCGATCGCAACCATCGGATCTGTAGGGAGAAATAGTCTTCGAGGCATGCATATTTTTAAAAATTGATAACTATTATCATTGCGGAAATTAAAAGATTACATATTAATCTATCTAATATGCATCAAGATCATATCTTTGCCTATATATTCAGGGTCGTTTGATCTAAAATATGCATATAAAAACATCAAGATCATATCTTGATCTTCAAGATGACTAGTCACACTATTATCTTGAAGCCTGCCTTAAGATCTAGGGATCAAATCACTTACCTTAAGAACAGTAGGTAAATCCTTATCTCTGCAGCCGTTCAATCGTCCGGCCTCTAGTATCGTCCACGCGAAGCCCCGAATGATCAGATTTTCGGGAGTGCTAGCTCGCGGAAAAAAAATAGCTTTGCTGATCTTGAATCCTCTCACTTGAATCTTCCTCCAAGATCCACCAGGCTTCCGCTAACACCAGAATCACCAGATTTTCTATTCTAACATTTTAGAATTACAATCCACGATAATTTAGAATTACAATCCATGACAAATCGTGTATTGTTGTTCTTTTTTTGTTCTGTGTTCTCTGGTGAGGGAATGCCCTCTATTTATAGTTTAGATTTAGCCTTGACATTTAATTCTGACATTTAAGAATCCGTCGTTTGGCAAAAGCGAAGAGACGCCGAAGGCGCGGCGCTTGGTTTAATTCCGATGTTCGGAGAAAACCAAGGAGTCGCGGCGTTTGGTTTAGTTCCATCGTTCGAGAAAACCAAAGAGACGAGGGATAAATCCGACGTTCGGTAAATAAATGTCATGCATTAAATTCTATCTCATGAGATGAGATTTTAGCCATCTCATCATATGAGATCCATATTCGGGAGGTTTGGGTTCTGATCTGAATTTATTTGACTTAACCCACATAGATCATGGTCCAAGCCCAAATCAAATTTGGCTAGTCCTGAATCTATTTAAATTCAAATCAAGTCTAATTTCAAATCAATATTTGAAATTGACTTGTCCTTCTAATAGACTTAAACCAAATTGAATCTTATTCAATTGTACTTAACCCAATTGAGATAATTCAATCAATCAAATTGATTAATTAAATCATATACGATTCTCAATCGTTGATCAGCAAATAGATCATCCTAGGAAACTTCTATGCGTGTGACTCTCTAGGTTCGAACCTAAGCCGGTAGCATAGAAACAACTTTCTATACTAATCGATGTGCCCATCTAGCAATGGAACCCGACGTCCGGATAGGTCGAAGAGTTGCCGAGCAAACTCCAAGAACCCTAAGAAACAGTTACCGTATAATTCATCCTCTTGACCACAAATGCTAAGGATGGCTTAAGAGCCTGTCAACTCTAAATAGCAAATCCATAAAGTGATTTCAACTTTAGTGATCATGTGACTTTCACATGAAGTGCCTTGGCCAAGGTCTTGCTAAATTGAAACACAAGCATTTCTCCTTTTAATGGGATAGGTCAAATTCCATCTTGATCCACAACTGACTACCACAAGTACTTGACTGCACCCAGTAACCTTTCGTAGCTGGATTAGAAATCCAGGTGGTCCGGCACCTAAGTACAATGAGTTGCTTGTAAGCCACTGGTTGTGATCTTCAGGTCTGAAGGATACTTATACCTATATCTTCTCGGATTAACTCTTGACAGCAGTATCCGAAAATGAGTCACGTTCGGTGAAATGTACTCCTACACTTTCACCTGTATGTCATACCAGTGTCTCTACACTCCTTGGTTAAGAGGATAACCAACAAATATGATATACAACGTCCTATAATTGATAGTACTATGGCCCTGTCATAGTATATCATTTGGTCGCGAACTCTTTTAAGGACCTTCTAAGATAAATCCTCCTTTATCGTGAGGAAGATCCTAAGGGCTTCATTACTTTCAGGAGTATTAAGAAGATGTTCTTGTAATGAATAAACTGCCAAATAACTTTTATTAATATATCAATTTATATACAATTTACATCAACACAATCATCAAATTATTGGCTTTAGGATACAATTCCCAACAGGATCGTCTCCGATCGGATGGATCGCAACGGTCCGATGGATCATCGCCGATCAGGATCATGGCTCGGATCGATCAAAACGATCGGATGGATCGCAATGGTCCAATCGATCATCACCGATCGGAATCATGGCTCGGATCGATCGCAACCGTCGGATCATCTACGATCGGATGGATTGCAACGGTCCGATCGATCATCGCCGATCGGGATCATGGCTCGGATCGATCGCAACCATTGGATCATCGCCGATAGGATGGATCGCAATGGTCCGATCGATCATCGCCGATCGGATTCATGGCTCGGATCGATCGCAAACCGTTTGATCGATCATGCCGATCAGATGGATCGCAATGGTCCAATCGATCATCGCCGATCGGGATCATGGCTCAGATCGATCGCAACCATCGGATCGTCTACAATCGGATGGATCGCAATGGTCTGATCGATCATCGCTGATCGGGATCATGGCTCGGATCAATCGCAACCGTTGGATCATCTCCGATCGAATGCATCATAATGGTCCGATTGATCTTCGCCTATCGGGATCATGACTCGGATCTATCACAACCGTTGGATCGATCATCGCCGATCGGATGGATCGCAACGGTCTGATCGATCATCACCGATAGGGATCATGGCTCGAATCGATCGTAACCATTGGATCATCGCCGATTGGATGGATCGCAATGATCCAATCGATCATCGCTGATCGGGATCATGGCTCGGATCGATCACAACCGTCAATTGTCTTCGATCGGATGCATCGCAACGGTCCGATCAATAATCGCCAATCGGGATCATGGCTCAGATCGATCGCAACCATCGGATCGTCTCTGATCAGATGGATCGCAATGGTCCGATCGATCATTGCCGATCGGGATCATGGCTCGGATCGATCACAACCGTCGGATCGTCTCCGATCATATGGATTGCAACGGTCCGATTGTTCATATCCGATCCGGATCATGTCTCAGATGCATCGCAACTGTCGGATCATTGCCGATCCGATGTATCACAACGGTCCAACCGATCATCACCGATCGGGATCATGGCTCGGATTGATCGCAACCGTTGGATCATCTACGATCGGATGGATCGCAACGGTCCAATCGATCATCGCCTATCTGGATCATGGCTCGGATCGATCGCAACCGTCGGATCATCTCTGATCAGATGGATCGCAATGGTCTGATTGTTCATATCCGATCTGGATCATGTCTTGGATGCATCGCAACTATCGGATAGTCGCCGATCCGATGTATTGCAATGGTCCAATCGATCATCACCGATCGGGATCATGGCTCGGATCGATCGCAACCGTCGAATCATCTACGATCGGATGGATCGCAACGGTTCGATCGATCATCGCCGATCGAGATCATGGCTCGATCGATCGCAACAGTTGGATCATCTTCGATCGGATGCATTGCAATGGTTCGATTGATCATCGCCTTTCGGGATCATGGCTTGGATCGATTGCAACCGTTGGAACGATCATCACCGATCGGATGGATCGCAACGGTCTGATCGATCATAGCCGATCGGGATCATGGCTCGGATCGATCGCAACCATTGGATCATCGCCGATCGGATGGATCACAATGGTCCGATCGATCATCGCCGATCGAGATCATGGCTCGGATCGATCACAACCGTCAGATTATCTCCGATCAGATTGATCGTAATGGTCCGATCGATCATCGCCGATCGGGATCATGGCTTGGATCGATCGCAACCATCGGATCATCTTCGATCGGATGCATTGCAATGGTCTGATCGATAATCGCCAATCGGGATCATGGCTCGGATCGATCGCAACCATCGGATCATCTCCGATCAGATGGATCGTAACAATCCGATCGATCATCGCCGATCGGGATCATGGCTCGGATCGATCGAAACCATTGGATCGTGTTGACCCAATTGATGATTTTGATGATTAACAAAACTATTTGAGTATAACTATGGAGGCTCTAATGATTTTGATTAAGTGTTTCATATTATAAGTCTATTGAATGATCAAAGTCAGGAGTTACATCGTGTTCTGGATCGAATCTAATGTCTAGGTAAGATTGCAGACATTAGAGTCGACTCCGAGAATCACAGAGCCGACTCCGGATCTGGCACGAAGTTAGAGTCGACTCCGAGACTGTTAGAGTCGACTCTCACAGAAGAAACAGAACGTCGATTTTTCTGGCCCCGACCTAGAGTCGACTCCGGGTAAGTTAGAGTCGACTCCAGAAAAGTTTCTTGTCGACCCTAGAAAAGTCAGAGATGACTCCGGAAATAATGTTTTAAAGTGCTTCGAGTTAGAGCCGACTCTAGAAAAGTTAGAGTCGACTCCAACCCACCTGGAATGAAAAATCAAATTGCCAGATCAGCTCTAACGGTAATATTTCTATTTTACCTTATTTCTAACGGATATATTTTGCTACAAGGTACACTCCAACGGATAGTTTTCTTCCAAAAATGGCTTGAAAGAAATCTATAAAAAGGGAAGACTATTATTCAAAAATAAGAACGGAAGAAGAGAAAAACGGAAAAATAAAGAGGAAATTCGGAAATAGAGAAATCTCATTTCAAAAATCCAAAAAAGAGAGAGCCTGAATCTCAAGAGGAAAACCTTCTAGCTCAAATCCACTCCACTCCAAAAAGGCTCAAGAGGAATCCAAGGCATTCAAATCAAAGTTTTGGTGGATTTCCCAACTTGGAGAAAGAGGATTCGTTTCTTGCTTTTCAACCCTTCTCAACTGCTTCAACTGTGAAGAATCGGAGCTGAGGCTTGATTCAACCCAGCAAGAGAAGAAGAAAAGAAGAAAAGAAGAAAAGCTCAAAAGCCAACCATCTACAAATCAGGCTTTTCTAAACCTTGTTATTCTTATATTTGATTATCTGCTCATTAAGGAGCTTTGTAATTGAAAAACATTATTTCATTTGTTTGTATCTAGTTCAATCTTGGGGATTGAACTAGTGGAGGTAGTCTTACCTCGGTTCAAGCTTGGTTAAGCTTGTGTTAGGGTTTTTGTGCTGGTGAGCCCTTGAAAACCAGCTGGGTTCGTTGTGCCCGGAAAACAACAAGTTTGAGTTGTGAGCTTGTAAAACAACTCGGCTGTAATCAAGGAAGATTATAGTGTGGACCCAAGTGAATCTTGGGAGTGGACGTAGGTGTTGGATACACCGAACCACTATAAACTCTTTGTGTTTGCCGTGCTTCATTGACTCTATCTCTATCTCTGTCTTATTCACTGCACTTTGTATTTACATTGCTATTGCCTTCATTCTTCTTAAGCAAACTTTTTAAAAGGCTAATTTTTAAAGAACCCAATTCACCCCCCCCTCTTGGGTTGTCATCTGGGCCAACAATTGGTATCAGAGCTAGTGCTCATTAGATTTTGATCACACGATCAAGAGCTAAAGTTCCAAATGGCAACACAAGTTGGATCATTTGCTGAAGGTCATTCTACGAATAGACCTCCACTGTTTAATGGTTCAAATTATTCATATTGGAAAGCTAGAATGAGGATATTCATTCAAGCTTCTGATTATGAGCTATGGGGTGTTATAATTAATGGACCTAGTACACCCACACATGTTATTGATGGCACTATTGTTCCTAAGCCCGAAAGGGACTGGAATGATAATGATAGGAAGATGGCACAGCTTAACGCTAAAGCCATGAATGTATTATATTGCTCCTTAGACGCTAATGAATTTAATAGAATCTCCACTTGTAATTCCGCAAAGGAGATTTGGGATAGATTAGAGGTTACCCATGAGGGTACCAATCAAGTAAAAGAATCTAAAATTAATATTCTTGTTCATAAATATGAATTATTTAGCATGGAACAATCTGAAACCATTGCATGCATGTACACTAGATTTACAGATATTGTAAATGGTTTGAAAAGTCTTGGTAAGACATATACTAACTCTGAACTTGTTCGAAAAATTCTTAGGTCATTACCAAGATCATGGGAAGCAAAAATGACTGCAATCCAAGAAGCTAAGGACCTCAACACTTTACCCTTAGAGGAGCTTCTAGGATCTCTTATGACCCATGAGCTGACTATGAAGCAGCATGTAGAGGAGGACACAAAGAAGAAGAAAATGATTGCCCTCAAAGCTGCAAAAGAAGAAGAGAGCAGCAGCGATGATGATGATGATGATGAAGAGACTGCTCTCTTAGCCAAAAAGTTTAAAAGATTCATGAGGAGAAAGAAACCCTTCCACAAGAAATTTGGAGCAAAGTGGGAAGGAGAAAAGGATAAAACAAGGACAAGGACAAAGAAAAAGAGAAAGACCCCTTGACTTGCTATGAGTGTAATAAACCGGGGCACTTTAGGAATGAATGTCCAAAATTGAAGAAAGCCTACAAAAAGAAAAAGAAGGCTTATGTGGCGACATGGAGTGACAGCGAGAATCTTCTTCCGAAGAAGAAGAACAAAAGGAAGTCGCAAACGTATGTTTCATGGCGGACGACAATGATGAGGTAAGTTCCGACAACCCTTGCGATGAGTTTGCTTTTGATGAACTTTTGATGCTTTTAATGAACTTGTTGGGGATTTCAAGGTTTTGAAAAAGAAATACAAGATTTTGAAAAATGAAAACTTAACTTTCATTCAAGAAAAGGAAAATCTTAATAATGAAGTTAAGAAACTTAAATCTGAAAATGAGATTTTAGTAAAAGAAAAAGAACTAATTTCAAATGAAAATGATAAACTAAGGAAAGAGGTTGAAAAACATAAGAACATAGTTGATAAGTTTACATTAAGCTCAACTAAATTAGACATGTTATTAAATAGTCAAAAAGCAGTTTTTGACAAAGCCGGATTAGGGTATAACACTTTAAGAAAACAAAAATCACTGAAAAATATTTTTGTGCGTGCTGGCCAAAGTAATTTTACATGCTTTAAATGTAATCAAAAGGACATAAATCTTATGAATGTAAAATTCTAAAACCTAATAAAAACTTAAATGTTAAAGGAAGAAAATATGGGTTCCGAAAGGAACAATATTTGTTGCTACTAACCATGAAGGACCCAAGAAAGCTTGGGTACCTAAACATAAAGTCTGATTTCATTGCAGGAATGTCTTGTGGCCAAGAGATCAAAGAGAAAGTGGTATCTTGATAGTGGCTGCTCAAGACATATGACGGGTGACAAAGAAGAATTCATCACCCTTGAAGAAAAGAGAGGAGGAGTTGTTACATTTGGCGACAATGGCAAAGGCCAAATCTTGGGGTTTGGTAACATTCAAATAACTCCCTCCACATATATTGAAATGTACTTTATGTTGATGGTTTAAAGCATAACTTAATTAGTATAAGTCAATTATGTGACAAAGGTTTTAAAGTATCTTTTGAATCTTCTTTATGCACTGTAGCTAATCCCATTGATAATAGCATTTTTATTGGAAATAGAAATGGCAATGTATACATGATTGATTTAGACAAATTGTCTACTAATAATCATTGCTTAGTTGCTAATAATGCTAATATGAATGAGATTGGTTGGTTGTGGCATCGAAGATTAGGTCACGCAAGCACACACCTGATTTCAAAACTAATTAGAATGGATTTAGTAAAAGGTCTACCTAAATTAGATTTTGAAAATAACAAAATATGTGATGCATGTCAGTTTGGAAAACAAACAAGAAGTTCTTTTAAATCTAAAAATATTGTTTCAACTTCTAGGCCATTAGAGCTACTTCACATGGACCTTTTTGGACCAACTAGAACCACAAGTCTAGGAGGAAAGAAATATGGTCTTGTGATAGTAGATGATTACTCTAGATTCACTTGGGTAATGTTTTTAGCTCACAAAGATGAGACTTTCTCGATATTCATGAAATTCTTCAAGAAAGTAACAAATGAGAAAAACACTACCATAGTGTCTCTAAGAAGTGATCATGGAACTGAATTTGAAAATCACTTATTTGAAAGTTTTTGCAATGAAAATGGTATTAATCATAATTTTTCTGCACCTAGGACCCCACAACAAAATGGAGTAGTTGAAAGAAAAATAGGACTCTAGAAGACATGGCCCGTACCATGCTATGTGAAAGTAAACTCCCGAAATACTTTTGGGCGGAAGCTATTAACACAGCATGTTACATCCTAAATAGAGCCTTAATAAGACCTATTTTAAAGAAAACACCTTACGAATTATGGCATGATAGAAAACCCAACATTAAATATTTTCATGCATTTGGTTGTAAATGTTTTATTCATAATAATGGTAAAACAACTTAGGTAAATTTGATGCAAAATCTGATGAAGGAATATTCTTAGGTTATTCAACAACTAGTAAAGCATATAGAGTGTTCAATAAAGGAAGCCTAATTGTTGAAGAATCTATTCATGTAATTTTTGATGAATCTTTAACATCAAGTTCCAAAAGGATTGATGATGAGGAAGATACAAACATTCTCGAAAACAATCTTGAAAAACTTAATATTGATGTATCTTCAGATCATGAACAAGAAGTTAAAGATAATGATTCGCCTAATGCTGATGATATTAATACTAATCATAATGATATAGATCTACCAAGAGATTGGAGATACGCTTATAGTCATCCCAAGGAATTGATTATAGGTGATCCATCTCAAGGAATAAGAACTAGATCATCTATGAGAAATATTAGTAATCACCTTGCATTTGTTTCTCAAATTGAACCTAAAACCATTGAAGAAGCTGAAAAAGATAATAATTGGATGCTAGCTATGCAAGAAGAATTAAACCAATTCACTAGAAATAATGTATGGACATTAGTAGAAAGACCTAAAGATCATTCTGTTATAGGATCAAAATGGGTTTTTAGAAATAAACTAGATGAAAATGGCATAGTAATTAGAAACAAAGCTAGATTAGTTGCAAAAGGATATAATCAAGAAGAAGGTATTGATTTTGATGAAACCTTTGCACCTGTAGCTAGATTAGAAGCCATTAGGCTATTACTAGCATTTGCATGTCACATGAACATTAATTTATTTCAAATGGATGTCAAAAGTGCATTTTTAAATGGATTAATAAATGAAGAAGTATATGTAGAACAACCACCAGGTTTTGAAGATCACGAATTTTCAAATCACGTTTTTAAATTGCACAAAGCATTATATGGTTTGAAACAAGCACCTAGAGCTTGGTATGATAGACTAAGTAAATTTTTGATTGAAAATGATTTTACAAGAGGAAATGTTGATAAAACATTATTTTTGAAAAGAAAAGATAAAGATTTACTTGTAGTTCAAATTTATGTTGATGACATTGTATTTGGTGCTACTAACAATCTTCTATGTCAAGAGTTTGCTAAGTTAATGCAGGGAGAATTTGAAATGAGCATGATGGGAGAACTCAATTTCTTCCTTGGACTCCAAATCAAACAAAGCAAAGAGGGAATCTTTATCAACCAAACAAAGTACACAAGAGAAATTCTAAAGAAGTTTGGTATGGAATCAATAAAACCCCTCGGAACACCAATGAGTCCTTCATGCAAGCTGGACAAAGATGAAGAAGGTAAGAAGGTTGATCAAAAATATTATCGAGGTATAATCGGATCCCTACTTTACTTAACTGCAAGTAGACCAGACATAATGTTTGCTGTTTGCTTATGTGCTAGATTTCAGTCTGAACCAAAAGAATCACATTTAATTGCTGTTAAAAGAATACTAAGATACTTAAGTGGAACAAAAAATGTAGGTTTATGGTATTCTAGAGACTCAACATTAAATCTGATTGCTTATTCTGATTCTGATTATGCTGGATGTAAGTTAGATAGAAAAAGCACAAGTGGTGCATGCCAATTTTTAGGAAGTAACTTAATCTCATGGTTTAGCAAAAAGCAAAATTCGGTTGCATTATCTACTGCTGAAGCAGAATATGTTGCAGCTGGAAGTTGCTGTGCTCAAATCCTATGGATTAAGAGACAACTTGAAGACTATGGTATCACACTTGATAAGACACCTATAAGATGTGATAATACAAGTGCAATAAATCTAACTAAAAATCCAATTCAACATTCAAGAACAAAGCATATTGAAATAAGATATCACTTTATAAGAGAACATGTAGCCAATAATGAAATTTGTCTTGATTATGTGAATACTGAAGAACAACTGGCAGATATATTAACAAAACCCTTAAGTGAAGAGAGATTTTGTTATCTTAGAGGAGAATTAGGAGTTTGTGATCCTTTGGAATAGTTTTCTGAAACTCTTAAGGACATCTATCTAGATTTCATCAATTTCTTGAAAAATCTCGATATTCAATAAGGAAATCTATCTAGATCTTGATTCATTGTTTCCCCAATTGCTAAGGAACATTATCTAGAATTTGATGATTAATTTGAATAGTTTCAGATCCTTGAAACTTGATTTTTTATCTCTGAAACTGTTAGAGTCGACTCTGACAGTTTGTGGAGTCGACACCTGAGTTTTTGATGTTCTGTCTAAGCAATTAGAGCCGACTCTGGCTTTTGTAGAGCCGACTCTAATTCGAGCGCTGACAGATTTTCTGGTTCGGAGCCGACACCCAGTTTTCGGGAGTCGACTCTAAGTCGAGCTAGGTCAAAAATAAAAAGGCGGAGTCGACCCCAAATCATTCCATCCGTCTCCAAAACCTCTCCAAAAAGCTCCAAAGCCTTTCCAACTTCCCCAATCTTCTCAAAGCCTTTGATTAAACTTTCCAATCTTCTCAATGGCACCTAAGAGGCGCGGTTTCGTCGGTGGAGCATCCGTTCCAACGAGGCGACGCACTATTCGGAGGCAACCCTCGCCATCCTCCTCTTCGGCCACTCAAGAAGATTCCCCTCCTTCACCCTCTTCACCCAAAGTTGATCATTTAGCCGGTAAGACCATTACAACTGGAAGAAAGGTGAATTTTGATTTCTTTGAGTCGGAAGGATTCACTATAGGAAGAAGTTTGAAAGAAATGGGGTGGGAAAAATCTGTTCATTAGATATCCCCACATATCCAGCCTTAGTGAGAGAGTTTTACAATGGTTTAAGTAGAGGAGAAGGTGGATTAATCAGTATAGTAAGAGGAACAAGAGTTACAATAACCACTGAGATCTTGGAAATTTATTGGAAATGCCCACAATCGGTTTAATGGAATATCAACATGATGATAGAAGTGGAGCATTGACAAGAATGTTAGGGAGAGATGTAACCGAGTTTGAGGAAATCTTGCAAATCAATTAAATCTGGAACTCAGGTTACTACATAACATTTGTGGAAGAATCTTGTTTCCAAAATTGGTAGATTTGAGTATGTCTCGGAGCGAGACGTTCTTTTGATGGATTGCATAATTACTGGAAGGCCAGTCAACTTAGCTGGCATGATGATTGGATATATGGCAGAGGCGGCTACAAAGAAAAGATCTACACTGCCATATGGTATGATTTTGACATTAATCTTTAGAAGCCAAGGTGTGCTCATTATGGAGAATGAACCCCTAAGAAAATTGAGACACACTGACTATTATAGTATCTCTACTATTCATCGGATGGGCTTCAAGAATTGAATGGTGTTGGATGAAAGGAGGAAGAGAGGAAAGAGCAGAAAGAGATAGAGCAGAAGAACCAGAGTAGAAGACATCCCTGGACCATCCACTGAGGGACCATCTGTCCCTGATCCATCTATTGCGGGACCATCTTCAGCTGGACCTTCAGAGGCCGGACCTAGTACTATTCCCTCACCTCCACATCAGTCTATAGCTGCTTCTGGGAGATTCTCTGATGAACAGATTGGTCAGTTGAGAGCTTTGCTTGCTGAGTATGATAGTCAGAGATCTCATGAAATTACTCAATTAAAAGAAGACTTTAATCAGTTGAAAGAAGAACTTAATTCGAGACTGGACATGATCTCCTTTACCTTAAGCAATTCTGTTGAATCCTTTGGTGCTGAACTTCACAAAATCTTTGAAAGGATGGAAGGCATTGCTGATGGGTCGGGATCTTATGTTCATGCAACTGGTCAACTGAAGAAGGACATTGACCTTGCAGTCTCACAAATTGAAGCTTGCCTTGAAAACTTTAAGAAATCACAAAAAGATGATGTAATGGAAATCATAGGTCATTTGAAGAAAATTGTATTCAAACATATCTGACCTTGATTTTGATTTTGATAGTTTGTATTTAGGAATTTTTGATATCTAATGTATTTCATTTTGGAATGTACATGAATCAACTAATGTAATGTTTCTTACTTATGAAATGCAATTTCACATTTTCAAATATTGACTGCTTGAATCCCTATGTTTTATTAACTTTCTTTATCTAATACTCTCCTTATTGCTGATAACAAAAAAGGGGGAGAGATGGTTGAATATGCAAAGAAAGAAAGACTTGAAATTTTAATGAAAGATGGTTGAATATGCATAAAGAAAGAAAGAAAGGGGAGAAATGATTGTTTATGCAAGATAACTTGAAACTTAATCAGTTAAAATTCGATGCTTATATAGGGGGAGCTATTCAATGCAGGGGGAGCTTAACAAAAAGCTCAATTGCAATTTTCTGCACATTTAGATTAAATATTCATAATTGATGGATTATATTGAACTCATGCACAATTTTAAAAGTTTACTTTGAATATTGGCATCAAATCCTTCATTAAAAATGTTTTAAGTTTCAAAATGACTATAATCTTTAGTTCGAATGAATTTTTGAATGCATATACTCAAAGTTTTTGTTATCATCAAAAAGGGGGAGATTGTTGACCCAATTGATGATTTTGATGATTAACAAAACTATTTGAGTATAACTATGGAGGCTCTAATGATTTTGATTAAGTGTTTCAGATTATAAGTCTATTGAATGATCAAAATCAGGAGTTACATCGTGTTCTGGATCGAATCTAATGTCTAGGTAAGATTGCAGACATTAGAGTCGACTCCGAGAATCACAGAGCCGACTCCGGATCTGGCACGGAAGTTAGAGTCGACTCCGAGACTGTTAGAGTCGACTCTCACAGAAGAACAGAACGTCGATTTTTCTGGCCCCGACCTAGAGTCGACTCCGGGTAAGTTAGAGTCGACTCCAGAAAAGTTTCTTGTCGACCCCAGAAAAGTCAGAGACGACTCCAGAAATAACGTTTTAAAGTGCTTCGAGTTAGAGCCGACTCCAGAAAAGTTAGAGTCGACTCCAACCCACCTGGAACGAAAAATCAAATTGCCAGATCAGCTCTAACGGTAATATTTCTATTTTACCTTATTTCTAACGGATATATTTTGCTACAAGGTACACTCCAACGGATAGTTTTCTTCCAAAAATGGCTTGAAAGAAATCTATAAAAAGGGAAGACTATTATTCAAAAAAAGAACGGAAGAAGAGAAAAAGAAAAACAAAGAGGAAATTCGGAAATAGAGAAATCCCATTTCAAAAATCCGAAAAAGAGAGAGCCTGAATCTCAAGAGGAAAACCTTCTAGCTCAAATCCACTCCACTCCAAAAAGCTCAAGAGGAATCCAAGGCATTCAAATCAAAGTTTTGGTGGATTTCCCAACTTGGAGAAAGAGGATTCGTTTCTTGCTTTTCAACCCTTCTCAACTGCTTCAACTGTGAAGAATCGGAGCTGAGGCTTGATTCAACCCAGCAAGGAGAAGAAGAAAAGAAGAAAAGAAGAAAAGCTCAAAAGCCAACCATCTACAAATCAGGCTTTTCTAAACCTTGTTATTCTTATATTTGATTATCTGCTCATTAAGGAGCTTTGTAATTGAAAAACATATTTCATTTGTTTGTATCTAGTTCAATCTGGGGGATTGAACTAGTGGAGGTAGTCTTACCTCGGTTCAAGCTTGGTTAAGCTTGTGTTAGGGTTTTTGTGCTGGTGAGCCCTTGAAAACCAGCTGGGTTCGTTGTGCGCCCGGGAAAACAACAAGTTTGAGTTGTGAGCTTGTAAAACAACTCGGCTGTAATCAGGAAGATTATAGTGTGGACCCAAGTGAATCTTGGGAGTGGACGTAGGTGTTGGATACACCGAACCACTATAAACTCTTTGTGTTTGCCGTGCTTCATTGACTCTATCTCTATCACTGTCTTATTCACTGCACTTTGTATTTACATTGCTATTGCCTTCATTCTTAAGCAAACTATTTTAAAAGGCTAATTTTTTAAAGAACCCAATTCATCCCCCTCTTGGGTTGTCATCTGGGCCAACAGATCATCTCCGATCAGATGGATCGCAATGGTCCGATTGATCATCGCCGATCCGGATCATGTCTCGGATGCATCACAACCATCGGATCCTCACGATCCGATGTATCTCAACGGTCCGATCGATCATCGCCGATCGGGATCATGGCTTCGATCGATCACAAACGTCGGATCATCGTTGAACGGATGGATCGCAATGGTCCGATCGATCATCGCCGATCAGGATCATGGCTCGGATCGATTGCAACCATCGGATCATCTTCGATCGGATGCATCGCAACGGTCCGATCGATAATCACCGATCGGGATCATGGCTCAGATCGATCGCAACCATCGGATCGTCTCCGATTCGATGGATCGCAACGGTACGATCGATCATCGCCGATCGGGATCATGGCTCGGATCGATGGAAACCGTCGGATCATCTCTGATCAGATGGATTGCAATGGTCTGATCGATCATTGCCATCTGGATCATGTCTCGGATGCATCGCAACCATCGGATCCTTGCCGATCTGATGTATCGCAATGGTCCGATCGATCATCGTCGATCGGGATCATGGCTTGGATCAATCACAAACATTGGATCATCGTCGATCGGATAGATCGCAACGGTCTGATCGATCATCGCCGATCCGGATCATGGCTCGGATCGATCGCAACCATCGGATTGACTCCGATCGTATGGATCCAACGGTTCGATCGATCATGGCCGATCGGGATCATGGCTCGGATCGATCACAACCGTTGGATCGTCTCCGATCCGATGGATCGCAATGGTCCGATCAATCATCGCTAATCCGAATCATGTCTTGGATGCATCGCAACCGTTGGATCCTCGCCAATCCGATGTATCGCAACGGTCCGATCGATCATCGCCGATCGGGATCATGGCTTGGATCGATCACAATCGTCGGATCATCGCCGATAGGATGGATCACAACGGTCCGATCGATCAATGTAGATCAGGATCATGGCTCGGATCGATCACAACCATCTGATCGTCTCCGATCGGATGCATCGCATGATCCGATCAATAATCGCCGATCAGGATCATCGCTCAGATCGATCGTAACCATCGGATCGTCTCTGATCGGATGAATCGCAACGATCTGATCGATCATCACCGATCAGGATCATGGCTTGGATCAATCATAATCGTTGAATCATCGTCGATCGGATGGATCACAATGGTCCGATCGATCATTGCCGATCAGGATCATGGCTCGGATCGATCACAACCGTCGGATCATCTCCGATCGAATGGATCACATCATGGTCCGAATGATCATCGCCGATCGAGATCATGGCTCGGATCGATCGCAACCATCAGATCATCTCCGATCGGATGGATCGTAACGGTTTGATCGATCATCGCCGATCCGGATCATGTCTCTGATGCATCGCAACTGTCGGATCATCGCCGATCCAATGTGTCGCAACAGACCGATCGATCATCACCGATCGGGATCATGGCTTGGATCGATCACAACCATCGGATCATTGTCGAATGAATGGATCGCAACAGTCCGATCGATCATCGCCGATCAGGATCATGGCTCGGATTGATCGCAACCATGGATCATCTTCGATCGGATGCATCGCAATAGTCTGATCGATTATCGTCGATCGGGATCAAAGCTCGGATCGATCGTAACAATCGGATCGTCTCCGATCGGATGGATCGCAATGGTCTGATATATCATCGCCGATCAGGATCAAGGCTCGGATCGATCACAACCGTCGGATCGCCTTCGATCGGATGGATCGCAATGGTCTGATCGATCATCGCCGATCGGGATTATAGCTCGGATCGATCGCAACCATCAGATCGTCTCCGATCCGATGGATCGCAACGGTCCGATCGATCATCGTCGATTCGGATCATTTCTCGGATGCATCGCAACCATTGGATCGTCGCCGATCCGATATATCGCAACAGTTCGATTGATCATCGCCGATCGAATGGTTCGCAACGATCCGATCGATCATCGCCGATAAGGATCATGGCTCGGATTGATCGCAACCGTCGGATCGTCTCTGATCGGATGTATCGCACCGGTCTGATCGATCATCGCTGATCCGAATCATGGCTTGGATCGATCGCAACCATCGGATCGTCTCCGATCTGATGGATCACAATGGTCCGATCGATCATCGCCGATCAGGATCATGGCTCGGATCGATCGCAATCATCGGATCGTCTTGATCGGATGGATCGCAGCGGTCCGATCGATCATCTCCGATCGAGATCATGGCTCGGATCAATAGCAACCATCGGATCGTCTGCGATCAGATGGATCGCAACAGTTCGATCGATCATCGTCGATCTGGATCATGTCTCGGATGCATCGCAACTGTTGGATCATCGCCTATCCGATGTATCGCAATGGTCCGATCGATCATCGCCGATCGGGATCATGGCTTGGATCGATCACAACCATCGGATCATCGCTGATCGAATGGATCGCTACGGTCCGATTGATCATCATCGATCAGGGTAATGGCTCGGATCAATCGCAACCGTCGGATCATCTTCGATCGGATGGATCGCAATGGTCCGATCGATCATCGCCGATAGGTATCATGGCTTGGATCGATCGCAACCGTCGGATCATCTTCGATCAGATGGATCGCAACGGTCCGATCTTGATCGCCGATCCGGATCATGTCTCGGATGCATCGCAACCATTGGATCGTCGCATCCGATGTATCGCTACTGTCCGATCGATCATCCCCGATCGGGGTCATGGCTCGGATCGATCGTAACCGTCGGATCATATATGATCAGATGGATCGTAATGGACCGATCGATCATCGCCGATCGGGATCATGGCTCGGATCGATCGCAACCATCGGATCATCTCCGATCAAATGCATCGCAACTGTCCGATCGATCATCGCCGATCGGGTTATGGCTTGGATCGATCACAACCATCGGATCGTCTCCGATCGGATGGATCCAGCGGTCTAATCGATCATCGCCAATCAAGATCATGGCTCGGATCGATTGCAACCGTTGGATCGTCTTCGATCGGAGGCATCATAATGGTTCGATCGATAATTGCCGATCAGAATCATGGCTCGGATTGATCGCAACCATCGGATCGTCTCCGATAGGATGGATCGCAATGGTCCAAACGATCATCGCCGATCAAGATCATGGCTTGGATCGATCATAACCGTTAGATCATCATCGATTGGATGGATCGCAATGGTCCGATCGATCATCGCCGATCAGGATCATGGCTCAGATCGATTGCAACCGTCGGATCATCTCTGATCGGATGGATCGCAACGGTCCGATCGATCATCGCCGATTGGGATCATGGCTCGGATCGATCGCAACTGTCGGATCGTCTCCAATTAGATGGATCGCAAAAGTCCGATCGATCATTGCCAATCCAGATCATGTCTCGGAAGCATCGCAACCGTGGATTATCTATGATCAGATGGATCGCAACAGACCGATCGATCATCGCCGATCGGGATCATGGCTCAGATCGATCACAACCATAGGATCGTCTCCAATCAAATTCATCGCAACTGTTCGATCGATCATCATCGATCGGGTTATGGCTTAGATCGATCGCAGCCATCGGATCGTCTCTGATCGGATGGATCATAGCGGTCTGATCGATCATCGCCGATCAGGATCATGGCTCGGATCGATCGCAACCGTTGGATCGTCTCCGATCGGAGGCATCGTAATGGTCCGATCGATAATTGCTGATCGGAATCATGGCTCGGATTGATTGCAACCATCGGATCGTCTTCGATTGGATGGATCGCAATGGTCCAAACGATCATCGCCGATCAAGATCATGGCTTGGATCGATCATAACCATCGGATCATCATCGATCGGATGGATCGCAATGGTCCGATCGATCATCGTGGATCAGGACCATGGCTCGGATCGATCGCAACTGTCGGATCATCTCTGATCGGATGGATCGCAACGGTCCGATCGATCATCGCCGATCGGGATCATGGCTCGGATCGATCGCAACTATCGGATCGTCTCCGATTAGATGGATCGCAAAAGTCCGATTGATCATTGCCAATCCAAATCATGTCTCGGAAGCATCGTAACCATCGGATCGTCTATGATCGGATGGATCGCAACGGTCTGATCGATCATTGCTGATCGGGATCATGGCTCGGATCGATCACAACCGTCGGATCGTCTTCGATCAAATGCATCGCAATGGTCCGATCGATCATCGGTGATCAGGATCATTGCTCGGATCGATCACTACCGTTGTCTCCGATCGGATGGATCGCAACGGTTCAATCGATCATCATCGATTGGGATCATGGCTTAGATCGATCGCAACCGTTGGATCGCCTCCGATCAGATGGATCGCAAAGGTCTGATCGATCATCGCAGATCCGGATCATGTCTCAGAAGCATTGCAAACTTCGGATCGTTGCCGATCCGATGTATCGCAACGGTCCGATCGATCATCGTCAATCGGGATCATGGCTTGGATCGATCACAACCGTCGGACCATCGCCGATCGGATGGATCAATGGCCCGATGGATCATCGCCGATCAAGATTATGGCTCGGATCGATCGTAACCATCGGATCGTCTCCGATTGGATGGATCGCAACGGTCTATTCGATCATGGTCGATCAGGATCATGGCTTGGATCGATCGCAATCACTTCGGATCGTATCGCCGATCCGGATAATGTCTCGGATGCATCGCAATCGGTATCCTGATCGATCATCACTGATCGGGATCATGGCTCGGATCGATCGCAACCGTCGGATCATCTACGATCGGATTGATCGCAACAGTCCGATCGATCATCGCCGATCGGGATCATGGCTCGGATCGATAACAACCATCGAATTGATCGCAACCGTCAGATCGTCTCTTATCAGATGCATCGCAATGGTCCAATCGATCATCGCCAATCGGGATCATGGCTCGGATCGATAACAACCATTGGATCGATCATCGCCGATCGGATGGATCGCAATGGTCCGATCGATCATCACCGATCGGGATCATGGCTTGGGACCGATCATTGGATCGATCGATCGAATCGCATCGGATCGGATCTCCGATTCGGATGGATCGCAATCGCCGATCGATCATGTCTCGAATGCATAGCAACCGTAGGATAGTCACCGATTCGATGTATCGCAATGGTCCGATCGATCATCACCGATCGGGATCAAGGCTCGGATCGATCGCAATCGTCGGATCATCTCCGATCGGATGGATCGCAAACGATAATCGCCGATCGGTATCATGGCTTGAATCAATCGCAACGGTCTGATCATTCATTGCCGATCCGGATCATGTCTCGAATGCATCGCAACCGTCGGATCATCGCCAATCCAATGTATCGCTACTGTCCGATCGATCATCCCCGATTGGGATCATGGCTCGGATTGATCGCAACCGTCGGATCGTATATGATCGGATGGATCACAATGGACCGATCGATCATCGCCAATCGGGATCATGGCTCGGATCGATCGCAACTGTCGGATCGTCTCCGATCAAATGCATCGCAACGGTCCTATCGATCATTGTTGATCGGGTCATGGCTCAGATCGATCGTAACCATCGAATCATCTCCGATCGGATAGATCACAGCGGTCTGATCGTTCATCGCCGATCAGGATAATGGCTTGAATCGATCACAACCATCGGATCATCTCCGATCGAATGGATCGCAATGGTTCGATCGATCATCGCCGATCGGAATCATAGCTTGGATCGATCACAACCGTCGGACATTGCCGATCGGATGGATCGCAACGATCGGATTGATCATCACCGATCAGGATCATGGCTCGGATCGATCGCAACCATCGGATCATCTCCGATTGGATGGATAACAATGGTCCGATCGATCATCGCCAATCGGAATCATGGCTCGAATCGATCGCAACCGTTGGATCATCTCCGATCAGATGGATCACAATGGTCCGATCGATCATCAACGATCTGGATCATGTCTCGGATGTATCGCAACCGTCGGATCCTCGCCGATCCGATGTATCGCAATGGTCCGATCGATCATCGCCGATCGGGATCATGGCTTGGATCGATCACAACTGTCAGATCATCGCCGATCGGATGGATCGCAATGGTCCGATCGATCATCGTAGTTCAGGATCATGGCTCGGATCGATCGCAACCGTTGGATCATCTTCGATCAGATGGATCGTAATGGTCTGATCGATCATCGTCGATCCGGATCATGTCTCGGATGCATCGCAACCATCGGATCATCTATGATCGGATGGATCGCAATGGTCCGATCGATCATCGCCGATCTGGATCATGGCTTGGATCGATCGCAACCGTCGGATCGTCTCTGATCAAATGCATCACAACGGTCTGATCGATCATCGTCGATAGGGTCATGGCTCGGATCGATCACAACCATTGGATCATCTTCGATCGGTGGATCGCAATAGTCCGATCGATCATTGTCGATCAGGATTATGGCTCGAATCGATCGCTACCGTCGGATCATCTCCGATCGGATGGATCACAATGGTTCGATCGATCATCACCGATCGGGATCATGGCTTAGATCGATCGCAACCGTCGGATCGTCTCCGATCAGATGGATTGCAAAGGTCCGATCGATCATCGCCGATCTGGATCATGGCTCGGATCGATCGCAACCGTCGGATCGTCTCCAATCGGATGGATCACAGTGGTCTGATCGATCATCGCCGATCGAGATCATGGCTCGGATCAATCATAACCGTCGGATCATCTTCAATCCGATGGATCACAATGGTCCGATCATCATCAATGATCTGGATCATGTCTCGGATGCATGGCAACCATCGGATCCTCGCCGATCTGATGTATCGCAATGGTCCGATCGATCATCATCGATCGGGATCATGGCTTGGATCGATCACAACCGTCGGATCATCGCCGATTGGATGGATCACAACGGTCCGATCGATCATCGCAGTTCAGGAACATGGCTCAGATCGATCGCAAACCGTCGGATCGTCTTCGATCGGATGCATTGCAATGGTCCGATCGATCATCGCCGATCGGGATCATGGCTCGGATCGATCACAACCATCGGATCATCTATGATCCGATGGATCGCAAAGGTCCGATCGATCATCGCCGATACGGATCATGTCTTGGATGCATAACAACCGTCGGATCATCGCCGATCCATTGTATTGCAACGGTCCGATCGATCATCGCCGATCGGGATCATGGCTTGGATCGATCACAACCGTTGGATCATTGCCGATCGATGGATCGCAACGGTCCGATCGATCATCGCAGTTCAGGATCTGGCTTAGATCGATCGCAACAGTCGGATCGTCTTCGATCGGATGCATTGCAACGGTCCGATCGATCATCGCCGATCGAGATCATGGCTCGGATCGATCACAACCATCGGATCGTCTCTGATCCGATGGATCGCAATGATTGATCATCGCCGATCCGGATCATGTCTCGAATGCATCGCAACTGTCGGATCATCGCGATCCAATGTATCGCAACGGTCTGATCGATCATCACCGATCGGGATCATGGCTCGGATGGATCACAACCGTCGGATCGTCTACGATCGAATGGATCGCAACGGTCCGATCGATCATCGCCGATCGGGATCATGGCTCTGATCGATCGCAACCGTCGGATCGTCTTCGATTGGATGGATTGCAACGGTCTGATCGATCATCGCCGATCGAGATCAAGGCTCGGATCGATCACAATCATCGGATCATTGCCGATCGAATGGATCACAATGGTCTGATCAATCATCTCTGATCAGGATCATGGCTCGGATCGATCGCAACCGTCAGATCATCTCCGATCGGATGCATCGCAGCGTCCTATCGATCATCGCCGATCGAGATCATGGCTCGGATCGATCGCAACCATCGGATCATCTCCGATCGGATGGATCGCAATGGTCCGATCGATCATCGTCGATCGGGATCATGGATTGGATCGATCACAATCATCGGATCATCGCCGATCGAATGGATCGCAACGGTCTAATTGATCATCTCTGATCAGGATCATGGCTCTGATCGATCGCAAACCGTCGGATCGTCTCCGATCGGATGCATCGCAGCGGTCCAATCGATCATCACGATCGAGATCATGGCTCGGATCGATCGCAACCATCAGATCATCTCCAATCGGATGGATTGCAATGGTCTGATCGATCATCGCTGATCAGGATTATGGCTCGGATCGATCGCAACCATCGGATCATCTCCGATCGGATGGATCGCAACTGTCCGATCGATCATCGCTGATCTGGATCATGGCTCGAATTGATTGCAACCGTCGGATCGTCTCTGATCTGATGGATCGCAATGGTCTGATCAATCATCGCCGATCCGGATCATGTCTCGGATGCATCGCAGCAGTCGCCGATCCGATGTATCGCAACAGTCTGATCGATCATCGCCGATCGGGATCCTGGCTTGGATCGATCACAATCGTCGGATCATCATCGATCGGATGGATCGAACGGTCCGATCGATCATCCCGATCAGGGTCATGGCTCGGATCGATTGCAACCATCGAATGTCTCCAATCGGATGGATCGCAACGATCCGATCGATCATCGCCGATCAGTATCATGGCTTGGATCGATCGCAACCATCGGATCGTCTCCGATCAGATGGATCGCAACGGTTCAATCGTTCATCGCCAATCCGATGTATCGCAATGGTCCGATCGATCATCGCCGATCGGGATCATGGCTCGGATCGATCACAACCATCGGATCATCGCTGATCGAATGGATCGCAACGGTCCGATCGATCATCGTCGATCAGGGTAATGGCTCGAATCAATCGCAACCGTCGGATCGTCTCCGATTGGATGGATCGCAACGGTCCGATCGATGATCGCCGACAGGTATCATGGCTCGGATCGATCGCAACCATCGGATCGTCTCTGATCAGATGGATCGCACGGTCCGATCGTTGATCGCCGATCTGGATCATGTCTCGGATGCATCGCAACCATCGGATCGTCGCCAATCCGATGTATCGCTACTGTCCAATCGATCCCTGATCGGGGTCATGGCTCGGATCGATCGCAAACCGTCGGACATATATTATTAGATGAATCGCAATGGATCGATCGATCATCGCCGATCAGGATCATGGCTCAGATCGATCGCAACCATCGGATCGTCTCCGATCAAAATGCATCGCAACGGTTCGATCGATCATCGCCAATCGGGTTATGTCTCGGATCGATCGCAACCATCGAATCGTCTCCGATCGGATGGATCACAGCGGTCTGATCGATCATTTACCGATCAGGATCATGGCTCGGATTGATCACAAACCGTTGGATCGTCTCCGATCGAAGGCATCGCAATGGTCCGATCGATAATTGCCGATCGGAATCATGGCTCGGATTAATCGCAACCATCGGATCGTCTTCGATAGGATGGATCGCAACGGTCCGAACGATCATCGCCGATCAAGATCATAGCTTGGATCGATCGCAACCATCGGATCATCGTCGATTGGATGGATCGCAATGGTCCGATCGATCATCGCCGATCAGGATCATGGCTCGGATCGATCGCAACCGTCGGATCATCTCCGATCGGATGGATCGCAACGGTCCAATCGATCATCGCCGATCGAGATCATGGCTCGGATCGATCGCAATCGTCGGATCGTCTCCGATCAGATGGATCGCAAAAGTCCGATCGATCATGCTGATCCAGATCATGTCTTGGAAGCATCGCAACCATCGGATCATCTACGATCGGATGGATCGCAAACGGTCCGATCGATCATCACCGATCGGGATCATGGCTCGGATCGATCGCAACCATTCGGATCATCTCCAATCAAATGCATCGCAATGGTCCGATCGATCATCGCCGATCGGGTTATGGCTCGGATCGATCGCAACCATCGGATCGTCTCCGATCAGTTGGATCGCAATAGTCGATCGATCATTGCCGATCAGGATCATTGCTCGAATCGTTCGCTACCGTCGGATTGTCTCCGATTGGATGGATTGCAATGGTTCGATCGATCATCATCGATCGGGATTATGGCTTAGATCGATCGCAACCGTCGGATCATCTCCGATCAGATGGATCACAAAGGTCTGATCGATCATCGCAGATTTGGATCATGTCTTGAAAGCATTGCAACCGTCGGATCGTTGCCAATCCGATGTATCGCAACGATCCGATCGATCATCGCTGATCGGGATCATGGCTTGGATCGATCACAACCGTCGGATCATCGCCGATCGGATGGATCGCAATGGTCTGATGGATCATCGATCAAGATCATGGCTCGGATCGATCGTAACCATCGGATCGTCTCCGATCGGATGGATCACAATGGTCTGTTCGATCATGGTCGATCGGGATCATGGCTTGGATCGATCGCAATCGTCGGATCTTCTCCGATTAGATGGATC
Source organism: Calamus simplicifolius (assembly GCA_900491605.1). Classification (NCBI taxonomy): domain Eukaryota; kingdom Viridiplantae; phylum Streptophyta; class Magnoliopsida; order Arecales; family Arecaceae; genus Calamus; species Calamus simplicifolius. The sequence continues at coordinate 620,331 of UESW01003956.1, read as the reverse complement.
GCAACGGTCCGATCGTTTATCGCCGATCCGGATCATGTCTCGGATGCATCGCAACCGTCGGATCGTTGCTAATCCGATGTATCGCAACGGTCTGATCGATCATCACTGATCTGGATCATGGCTCGGATCGATCGCAACCGTCGGATCGTCTACGATCGGATTGATTGCAACAGTCCGATCGATCATCACCGATCGGGATCATGGCTCGGATCGATCGCAACCGTTAGATCGTCTTTGATCAGATGCATCGCAATGGTCCGATCGATCATCGCCAATCGGGATCATGGCTCGGATCGATAACAACCGTTGGATCGATCATCGCCGATCGGATGGATCGCAATGGTCCGATCGATCATCCGATCGGGATCATGGCTTGGACCGATCACAACCGTTGGATCGTTGCCGATCTATTGGATCATAATGGTCCGATCGATCATCACCGATCGGTATCATGGCTCGGATCGATCGCAGCCATTGGATCGTCTCCGATCGGATGGATCACAACGGTCCGATCGATCATCGCCGATCGAGATAATGTCTCGAATGCATAGCAACCATCGGATAGTCACCGATTCGATGTATTGCAACGGTCCGATCGATCATCACCGATCGGGATCAAGGCTTGGATCGATCAACAACCGTCGGATCATCTCCGATCGGATGGATTGTAACGATCCGATCGATAATCGCCGATCGGTATCATGGCTCGAATCAATCGCAACGGTCCGATCGTTCATTGCTGATCTGGATCAGTCTCGGAATCATCGCAACCGTCGGATCATCGCCAATCCAATGTATTGCTACTATCCGATCGATCATCCCCGATTGGGATCATGGCTCGGATCGATCGCAACCATCGGATCGTATATGATCGGATAGATCGCAACGGAACGATCGATCATCGCCGATCGGGATCATGGCTCGGATCGATAGCAACCGTCGGATCGTCTTCGATCAAATGATCACAACGGTCCGATCGATCATCGCCGATCGGGTTATGGCTCGGATCGATCACAACCATCGGATCATCTCCGATCGGATGGATCACAGCAGTCTGATCGATCATCGTCGATCAGGATCATGGCTCGGATCGATCGCAACCGTCGGATCATCTCCGATTGGATGGATCGCAATGGTTCGATCGATCATTGCCGATCGGGATCATAGCTTGGATCGATCACAACCATCGGATCATTGCCGATCGGATGGATCGCAACGATCGGATTGATCATCACCGATCAGGATCATGGCTCGGATCGATTGCAACCATCGGATCATCTCCGATTGGATGGATAACAATGGTCCGATCGATCATCGCCAATCGGGATCATGGCTCGGATCGATCGCAATCGTCGGATCATCTCCGATCAGATGGATCACAATGGTCCGATCGATCATCAACGATCTAGATCATGTATCGGATGCATCGCAACCGTCGGATCCTCGCCGATCCGATGTATCGCAATGGTCCAATCGATCATCGCCGATCGGGATCATGGCTTGGATTGATCACAACTGTCGGAATCGCTGATCGGATGGATCGCAACGGTCCGATCGATCATCGCCGATCATGATCTTGGCTCAGATCGATCGCAACCATCGGATCGTCTCCAATTGGATGCATCGCAACAGTCCGATCGATCGATCATCGCAGATCATGATCATGGCTCGGATCGATTGCAACCATCAGATTTTCTCCAAATGGATGGATCGCAATGGTCCATCGATCATCGCTGATCAGGATCATGGCTTGGATCGATCGCAACAATCAGATCGTCTCCGATCGGATGCATCGCAACGATCCGATCGATCATCGCGATCGGGATCAAGGCTTTGATCGATCGCAACCATTGGATCATCACCAATCGAATGGATCACAACGGTCTAATCGATCATTGCCGATCCAGATCATGGGTCGGATCGATCGCAACTGTCGGATCGTCTCCGATCGGATGCATCGCAATGGTTGGATCGATCATCGCCTTTCGGGATCATGTCTCCGAACGATCAAAACCGTTGGATCATCTCTGATCGGATGCATCGCAAGGTCGGATCGATCATCGCTGATTAGGATCATAGCTCGGATCGATCGCAACCATCGGATCATCTCAGATCGGATGCATCGCAACGGTTCGATCGATCATCGCCGATCATGATCGTGGCTTGGATCAATCACAACCGTTGGATCATCACCGATCGAATGGATCGCAATGGTCCGATTGATCATCACCGATCGAGATCATGGCTTGGATCGATCGCAACCGTCGGATCCTTGCCCATCGGATGGATCGCAACCGTTGGATCATCACCGATCGAATGGATTGCATGGTCCGATCGATCATCGCCCATCGGGATCATGGCTTGGATCGATCGCAACCGTCAGATCCTTGCCTATCGGATGCGTTGCAATGGATCGATCGATCATCGTGATCAGGATCATGGCTTCGATCGATCGCAACCATCGGATCCTCGCCGGTCGGATGGATCGCAATGGTTCGATCGATCATCGCCGATCCGGATCATGGCTTGGATCGATTGAAACCATCAGATCGTCTCTAATTGGATGCATCACAACGGTCAGATCGATCATCGCCGATCGGGATTATGGCTTGGATCTATCGCAACCGTCGAATCTCCTCAATCGGATGCATTACAACGGTCCGATCGATCATCGCCGATTGGGATCATGGCTCGGATTGATCGCAACCGTCGGATCGTCTCCAATCGGATGGATCGCAACGGTCCGATCGATCATCACTGATCATGATCATGGCTCGGATCGATCGCAACCGTCGGATCGTCTCCGATCGAATGCATCACAACGGTCCGATCGATCGATCATCGCCAATCAAGATCATGGCTTAGATCGATCGCAACCATCGAATCATCTTCAAATGGATGGATCGCAATAGTCCGATCGATCATCGCCGAACAGGATCATGGCTTGGATCAATTGCAACCATCGGATCGTCTCCGATCGGATGCATCGTAATGGTCCGATCGATCATCGTGATCGGGATAATGGCTTCGATCGATCGCAACCGTCAATCATCACTGATTGAATGGATCGCAACAGTCCGATCGATCATTGCCGATCCGGATCATTGGTCGGATCGATCGCAACCGTTAGATCGTCTTCTATCGGATGCATCGCAATGGTCAGATCAATCATCGCCTTTCAGGATCATGTCTTCGATCGATCAAAACCATCGGATCATCTCCAATCGGATGCATCGCAACGGTCGGATCGATCATCGCCGATCATGATCCTGGCTCGGATCGATCGCAACCGTCGGATCATCTCTGATCGGATGGATTGCAACGTTCCGATCGATCATCGCCGATCGGGATCATGGCTTGGATCGATCGCAACCGTTGCATCGTCGCCGATCGGATGGATTGCTACGGTCCGATCGATCATCGCCGATCAGGGATCATGGCTTGGATCGATCGTAGCCGTCGAATCCTGCCTATCGGATGAATCACAACTGTTGGATCATCATCGATTGGATTGATCGCAATGGTCCGATCGATCGTCTCCCATCAGGATCATGGCTTGGATCGATCACAACCGTCGGATCCTCACCGATCAGATGCATCGCAATGGTCCGATCGATCATCACGATCGTGATCATGCTTCGATCGATCGCAACCATCGGATCCTCGCCGATCGGATGGATCGCAACGGTCCGATCGATCATCGCTGATCTGGATCATGGCTCGGATCGATTGCAACCGTCGGATCGTCTTCGATTGGATGCATTGCAACGATCCTATCGATCATCACCGATCGGGATCATGGCTTGGATCTATCGCAACCGTCGGATCATCTCCGATCGGATGCATTGCAATGGTCCAATCAATCATCACCGATCAGGATCATGGCTTGGATCGATCATAACCATTGGATCGTCGTCGATTGGATGTATCACAATGGTCCAATCGATCATCATCGATCATGATCATGGCTCGGATCGATTGCAACCGTGGATCCTCGCTGATCAGATGGATCACAACGGTTCGATCGATCATCGCCGGTTAGGATCATGGCTCGGATCGATCGCAACCGTTAGATCTTCTCCGATCGGATAGATCGCAACGGTCCGATCGATCATTGCCGATCATGATTATGGCTCGGATCGATCGCAACCATCAGATCATCTCCGATCGGATGCATCACAACTGTCCAATCGATCGATCATCGTCGATCATGATCATAGCTTGGATTGATCGCAACCGTCGGATCATGTCCAAACGGATGGATCGCAATGGTCGGATCGATCATCGCCGATCATCGCCTTTCAGGATCAAGTCTTCGATCGATCAAAACAGTCGGATCGTCTCCGATTGGATGCTTCGCAATGGTCGAATCGATCATCGCCCATCAAGATCATGGCTCGGATCGATCGCAATCGTCGGATCATCTCTTATCAGATGCATCGCAATCGTCCGATCGATCCTCGCGATCGGGATCATGGCTCGGATCGATCGCAAACCGTTAGATCGTCACCTATCGGATGGATCGTGATGGTCCGATCGATCATCGCCGATCGGGATCATGGCTCGGATCGATCGCAACCGTCAGATCCTCGCCGATCAGATGAATCGCAATGGTCCGATCGATCATCGCCGATCTGGATCATGGCTCGGATCGATTGCAATCGTTGGATCGTCTCCGATCAGATGCATCACAATGGTACGATCGATTATCGGCGATCTGGATCATGGCTTGGATCTATCTCAACCGTCGGATCGTCTCCGATCGAATGCATCGCAATGGTCCGATCGATCATCGCCGATCGGGATCTTGGCTCGGATCAATCGCAATCGTCGGATCGTCTCCGATCGGATGGATCGCAATGGTCCGATCGATCATCGCCGATCATGATAATGGCTCGGATCGATCGCAACCGTCAGATCGTCTCCGATCGGATGCATCACAACGGTCCGATCGATCGATCATCACTGATCAGGATCATAGCTCGGATCGATCGCAACCGTCGGATCGTCTCCCATCGGATGGATCGCAATGGTCTGATTAATCATCGCCGATTAGGATCAAGGCTCGGATCGATCGCAACCGTCGGATCATCTCCGATCGGATGCATCACAACGTTCTGATCGATCGATCAGCACCGATCTGGATCAGGGCTCGGATCGCTCACAACTATCGAATCGTCTCCGATCGGATGCATCGCAAAGGACCGATCGATCATTGCGATCATGATCATGGCTTCGATCGATCGCAACGGTCGGATCATCACCAATCAAATGGATCGCAACGGTCTGATCGATCATCGCCGATCCGGATCATGGGTCGGATCGATCGCAACCGTTGGTTCATCTCCGATCGGATGCATCGCAACGGTCGATCGATAATAGCCTTTCGGGATCATGTCCCTCTCTCTTTTGCGGGTTGTGACCTGTTGGAGTGGAGCCTTTACTCCTTCCACCCCTTCCGATTGGTGGACACTTGTCGCTTAGCATCCCTGAAATGATTACCGCTTCTATACACCAGGGCGACTTATTGAGGACCTTAAAAGCGTTTTATTGTTATCACTTCTAGGATATTAAATGTGAAACTAAATTGATCCTATCCTAAATCCATTCAATGTAAACTCAATCAGATTGGATCCATTTTTTTGTACAACATATATCTAATATTCAACAGCTAATTTTTAATTATGTTTAATAAAAAAGATATATATAATATTTATTAATAAATTTAATACTTAATATTTTTTTAATAAAAATGATAGGCAATGATACGGCTGGCCGGTTCCCCAAGGGAGTATTATCTTCTGCGCGGTTTTCGAAAGCAATGATGTGACAACAAAACCCAAAGCCCCCAGCGCCGGCTTCCAGCGTCGGCCTCTAGCGCCATCCTCAGCGTCGGCCTCCAGCACCGTCCTCCAGCGTCGGCCTCCAGCAACTGCCACCAAAGACCGACACCCTGCGTCGGCACCAAAGCTATATGTCAACACCAAAGACAGACGTCCAGCATCGGCATCCTGTGCCGGCCTCCAGCGTCAGTCTCCAGCGTTGGCCTCCAGCGTCGGCATTTAGTGCCGGCCTCCAGCACCGGCCCCCTCAGCGTCGGCCTCCAGCACCGGCCTCCAGTGCCGTCCTCCAGTGTCGGTCCTCAGCTCCGACCTCCTGTGCTGGAACTTTGACTCCGGCCTCCTGCATTGGCTCCGGCCTCCGGCACCGGTCCCTAGCGTCGACCTGCAGTATCTCTCCCACACGTTTCATACAGCCGACCCCGGAATCTAAGCACCTTGCCCACCAAAATCACGGGCAAGTGTTAGCCTGATAGACAGTTACCGCTATAAGCGGCCCTTATCCAGCAACAGTCCAACGACTTGCCGTTCAATGAAACATCACAACGGGACGGATCGACGGTTTCAACAGACCGAGGTAAACGGGATCCCCAACAGTATAAAAAGAGGACCCGTGCTCCATGCAAGGGGACTCTTCCTGAAAAAACTTCATCTAGAACTATCCTAAAAAATCATATCCCTGTTCGACGACTCACTAACTTGGGCGTCGGAGGGTCCCCGCCGGAACCACCGGTCCGAGACTTTTTGCAGGCTCCAGGAGGAAGACGGCGGCTTCTCTGCGCACCCGGTGATCCAAGCCTGTCCGACGTTCATCTTACGTGATTCGGCCGCAACAGATTGGCGCGCCAGGAAGGGGGACTGCAGACCAGGTCGAAAATTCTCCCTGGAATCCCTCCAGTTTTGTAAAGGAAGCGATGGTGACCACGCGAGCACAAGAGGCTTCCTCTAGCCAGGCAGCCGGGGACATCCCGCGAGTTGAGCATTCGGAGGCCAACCCCCATGCTCCACCCCTCGCACCGACAAGCCAACCCGACCGGCTTGATGTCCTGACCCATCAGGTCCAGGATCTGACGACGATGGTCCGGGGGCTACAAGAGCGTTATGTGGCTGCTGTAACTCAACCCCCTGTGATGGGTGAAGGGGTGCGAGGAACAGTTCAGTCTCACCAAGGAGGGACCCCGCCTGAGGTCTCTCACCGCTCACCCCCGAACCTCATCACCAAGGGACCTCGAAGCGACGACGGTCTCCCTCCCGCCGCTCCGGTCGTTCCCACCGCCGACCGGACGAAAAGGAGTCCAAGCGGGCACATTCTTTGCGCCGGCGATCTTCTTCTTCCGACTCATCCCAAGGGACCTCGAAGCGACGACGGTCTCCCTCCCGTCGCTCCGGTCATTCCCACCACCGACCAGAAGAAAAGGAGTCTAAGCGAGCACATTCTTTGCGCCGGCGATCTTCTTCTTCCGACTCATCCCGAGGTAACACTCCCCGGAAAACCACCCGTCGGGCCGAGCAAAGGCTTGACGAGTACCATCGGTGGTTGGACGAACTCACCCGTCGGATCGCCGATCCCTATGCAGCGGAGTATGAGCGTCGCCCCCCGCTTTCTCGCCATATCATGGAGGAACCGGTCCCCCCGGTTCCGTCTCCCTCAATTGGATCCATATGACGGAACGACGAACCCCCTAGACCATCTGGAGAGCTACAAAGTCCTCATGCAGGTCCAGGAGCGACGGATTCCTTATTATGCATCGCCTTCCCGCCACGCTCCGTAAGGTGGCACGCGCGTGGTACTCCCGTCTGCCCCCACACAGCATCAACTCATTTCGGCAGCTTGAGCGGTCCTTCCGGGCTCATTTTGATGCCTGTCGAAAGATCCCACAAGTTGTCGATAGCCTCTTTGCTGTCCAGCAGAAGAGTGGCGAGACCTTAAAGGATTTCGTCGCTCGATTTAAGGAAGCGGCGCTGGAAGTGTACAACCTGGAGGACTCTGTCGCCACCTTGGCCCTGAAGAGAGGACTTCGCCCGTCCAGATTCGCTTACTCTCTGGATAAGAAGCCTCCGCGTTCCTACGCCGAGCTTCTGAGCCGGGCACAGAAGTACATCCGTGCCGACGAAGCAGATTCTTCCCGGAGAGAAGTTGACAAGAACCCCGGTAACAAACCGCGCCTTCTGATCGCGCTGGTGCACAACCTCGGAAGCCCGAGCCTCCCCGACGCACGGATCGCCGGCCACAGACGCTGGTCCCTAAAGAGCAGTTCACCCCCCTCATGGCCCAATCTCCCACATCCTATTGGAGATTGAGGAGGAACCGTATTTCAAGCGTCCGGCTCCCTTGAAGTCTGGAGGCCCCCGCAACAAGGAGTTTTACTGCCGGTATCATCGGGACTACGGCCACGACACCGAAGACTGCCGCCATCTAAAAAAGGCCATCGAGGAGCTGGTTCAGCAAGGCCACCTGGGCAAGTTTGTCCGAAGGGGGAATCTCCTCGCGGCGGGCCCCATGGTGCCCCCAGGTAGCTCGGCTGGCGTGGATAATACCCCAACTGAAAAGACCATAGCTATGATCTCTTGGGGAGCGGATGGTGGTTCGAAGAGGCCGCGAGGGAATAGACTCTGTAATACCTTTCTTCGGAAAGGATCTAGATGGGGTAGTTAATAAACATGACGACAGCGTCGTGGTATCCATGACTATAGCCAAACACCCTGTAAAAAGAATTCTAATTGATAGTGGGAGCTCTGTGGATGTCTTGAGTTATGAGGCTTTTGTTCGGATGAAGTTATCAAGGTCTCTACTCCGACCCGTTGCCACACCGCTTATGGGCTTCACGGGAGACTCGGTGAGCGTCGAAGGCGAAATCGCTCTCTCGGTTACGGCTGGGACTCCTCCATATCAAGTACCGTGGTCATAAACTTCTTGGTGGTCCGGGTCCCGCTGGCTTATAACGCCATCTTGGGAAGACCGGGGCTGAACCTGCTAGATGCAGTGATCTCCACTAAGAGATTATTAGTGAGGTTTCCCACCAATGAAGGGATCGGAGAAATGAAGGGGGAGCAAAGCCCACTTCCGCCTTGCTATCATCTGTCGCCCAGCCCGCTGAACACAGAGTCAGCGACCGCCTCTGAGTCACTCGATCCTAGGGAGTTGGGAAGAAGGGGGAGCCGGCAGAGCACCTTCTAACCCTCCCCTTGGGTGATGACCCAGCAATGACTGTTCAGCTGGGGGCATCGTTCCCGGAGGAAGTACGTCATCAACTTCTTACTTTCCTGCGGGCCAACACGGACGTTTTCGCATGGTCATCCTCAGACATGCCGGGCGTCCCTGAAGAAGTTATCACCCACCAACTTAACCTCAAGCCAGGGTGTCGGCCGGTCCGACAGAAAAAGAGAAACTTCGCTCCGGACAGGCAGAAAGCTATCGACGAGGAGACTCGCAAGTTAATGGCTGCAGGCCATATTCGGGAGGTCCACTACCCGATTGGTTGGCTAATGTGGTTCTGGTCCGCAAGGCCAATGGAAGTTGGAGAATGTGCGTAGACTTCACCGACCTCAACAAGGCATGCCCCAAAGACAGCTTCCCCCTGCCTCGAATCGATCAACTGGTGGACGCTACATCTGGCCATGAGGTCCTTAGCTTCATGGATGCTTTCTCTGGATACAACCAGATCCGGATGAGCCCAGCGGATGAAGAAGCTACCTCCTTCGTAACCGAAAAGGGGCTGTATTGCTACAAGGTAATGCCTTTCGGGTTAAAGAATGCGGGAGCTACTTACCAGAGGTTGATGAACAAGGTCTTTGAAGGTCAGATAGCGTAACATGGAAATGTATGTGGATGACATGCTCACAAAAAGCGTTCATGTCGGTGACCACATTGTGGACCTAGCAGAGACTTTTGACAGCCTTCGTCGGTACCAGATGAAGCTAAACCCCCGCAAATGTGCATTTGGGGTGACCGCTGGGAAGTTTTTGGGTTTCATGGTGACCCGGAGGGGGATCGAAGCAAACCCAGACAAAGTCCAAGCCATCTTGGACATGAGGCCTCCTGCCAATAAGAAGGAAGTACAATGCTTGACAGGAAGAGTAGCCACCCTAAGCCGCTTCCTATCCAAGTCTGCTGAAAGGTGTCTGCCTTTCTTCAAGGCGCTTCGCCGAATCAACGAGTTCGAATGGACCAAAGAATGCCAGGAGGCGTTTGAAGGGTTAAAGACATTCTTATCTACCCCGCCACTGCTAGCCAAGCCGACGAGCGGAGAAGAACTCCTTCTATACCTTGCGGCCTCTCCTGAGGCTGTTAGCTCCGTGCTAGTCCGTATGGACACTGACGGCACACAAAGGCCAGTATATTATACGAGCAAGGTACTTCATGATGCAGAGACCCGATACTCAAACATGGAAAAAATCGTCTTCTCATTGATCTTGTCTGCCCAGCGACTGCGGCCATATTTCCAAGCCCACCCGATCGTGGTGATCACAGACCAGCCTCTGAAGACGATTCTGGCTCGCCCAGATACTTCCGACCGGCTGGCGAGGTGGGCCCTCAAGCTGGGGGAGTTCGATATATCTTTCCGCCCCCGGTCGGCCATGAAGTCCCAAGTTCTGGCAGATTTTTTGGTCGAATGTACTTGGGGAATGGAGCCACCTGAAGAACCTCCTACGGACATTCAGCCCCTCGGAACCAGCGAAGATGAGTGGGTTCTCCATGTGGATGGGGCATCTAACTCTCAAGGGAGCGGAGCAGGCCTCATCTTGGCCAACTCGGATGGGGTTGTGACCGAATGTGCACTTCGCTTCCTCTTTCCAGCTACTAACAATCAGGCGGAATATGAGGCTTTGTTATCCGGCGTAAGGTTGGCTCGAGAGCTTGGGGTGAAACGCCTTAGGGCATTCACCGACTCCCAACTGGTTGCTGGCCAGATTGCAAAGGAGTACGAGGCAAAGGATCCCATCATGGCCCGCTACCTAGACGCGGTGCACTCAGTGGTTTCCCTATTCACTCACTTCAGCATCACCTACATTCCTTGACAAGAGAATGCTAGAGCTGACGCCCTATCCCATCTCGCCGCCTCGGCTGATGGGACGTTGGGAAAGGCTTATGTGGAACACTTAGAAGCCCCAAGCATTGATGTACCTAGAGAAACTTTGCCAGTGGAGCTGGAGCCCTCCTGGATGGACGCCTACGTTCAATACTTTACTGAGGGCATCCTCCTAGAAGACCCTGCCGAAGCTAGGAAACTTAAAAGACGAGCCCCGAAGTTCTTCCTTATGGAGGAAAGCTCTACCGAAGGTTATTCTCATACCCTATCCTCAGGTGTGTCGGTCCCACCGACGCCAACTATATTTGCGAGAGATACACGAGGGGATATGCGGAAGCCATCTGGGGGGCAGGGCCCTTGCATATAAAGCTCTACGTCAGGGGTATTATTGGTTGACAATGAAAGAGGACGCCTCTGAACTCATCAAAAGATGTGACAGCTGCCAGCGTCATGCCAACGTCCAACATCAACCGGCGTCCCAGCTGACCCCCCTAGCTGCACCATGGCCCTTCGCACAGTGGGGCATGGACATCTTAGGACCTTTCCCTCTGCCTCCGGACAACGTAAGTTCCTAGTTGTGGCCGTCGATCATTTTACTAAATGGATCGAGGCGGAAGCTCTTGCTAAAATCACGGAAGCCAAAGTAAGGGCTTTCTTTTGGAAATCTGTGGTGTGCCGGTTCGGGTTACCGCACACCCTAGTTACAGACAACGGCCGACAGTTCGATAACACGGCCTTCCGAGAATTCTGCGAGGGCCTGGGCATCCGCCATCGGTTCACCTCCGTAGGGCATCCCCAAACCAATGGCGCAGCTGAGGTGACCAATCGCATCATCCTCCAAGGACTCAGGGCTCGGCTAGATGGCTGTAAAGGGCGCTGGGCGGAAGAACTTTCTAATGTGCTGTGGGCCTACCACACGACACCACGAGCACCCACAGGGAAAACCCCTTTCAGCTTGGTCTTTGGGACCGAGGCGGTCATCCTCGTAGAGATAGGAGCTCCTAGTCCCCGGACGGAACTATACCACGAAGAAGGCAACTCCAACCAGCTAAGGGCTGATCTGGATTTGGTGGAAGAATTGCGAGATCAAGCGCAACTTCGTATGACAGCGTTCCGTCAGCGAGTGGCCAAACACTACAACTCTCGGGTGCGACCCAAGACATTCCGGCCAGGAGACCTTGTCCTACGAAGAGCTGAAGTATCAAAGCCGACGGAAGGGGGCAAGCTAGCACCAAAATGGGAAGGACCGTACCGTGTTAAGGAGGTGCTCCACCATGGGGCGTATAAAGTCGAAAAGCTAGACGGGAAACCGCTCCCTCGAACTTGGAATGCCGACAATTTACGCCGGTACTATCAATAGAACTCTATCGTTATTAATTTGAATCTGTTTGATGCATGAATAACAAACATGTTCTTATTTTCGAATGAGTACGTTAACCTAAAACCGGCGCCCAGCGTCGGCAGCAAAAGACCAACTACGCGTTGGCACCTAAGATCGACGTTCAGTGTCGGCAATAAAAGACCAACTACGCGTTGGCACCTAAGACCGGCATCCAGCGTCGGCAGCAAAAGACCAACTACGCGTTGGCACCTAAGACCGACATTCAGCGTCGGCAATAAAAGACCAACTACGCGTTGGCACCTAAGACCGGCGTCCAGCGTCGCAGCAAAAGACCAACTACGCGTTGGCACCTAAGATCGACGTTCAGCATCGACAATAAAAGACCAACTACGCGTTGGCACCTAAGACCGGCGTCCAGCGTCGGCAGCAAAGACCAACTATGCATTGGCACAAGACCGGCGTCCAGCGTCGGCAGCAAAAGACCAACTACGCGTTGGCACCTAAGACCGACGTTCAGCGTCGGCAATAAAAGACCAACTACGCGTTGGCACTTAAGACCGGCATCCAGCGTCGGCAATAAAAGACCAACTAGTGTTGGCACCTAAGATCGGCGCCCAGCGTCGGCAGCAAAAGACCAACTATGCATTGGCACCTAAGACCGACGTTCAGTGTCGGCAATAAAAGACCAACTACGCATTGGCACCTAAGATCGGCGTCCAGCATCGGCAATAAAAGACCAACTACGTGTTGGCACCTAAGACCGGCGCCCAGCGTCGGCAGCAAAAGACCAACTACGCGTTGGCACCTAAGACCGACGTTCAGCGTCGGCAATAAAAGACCAACTACGCGTTGGCACCTAAGACCGGCCTCCAGCGTCGACTACAAAAGACCAACTAAGCGTTGGCACCTAAGACCGACGTCCAGCGTCGGCCACAAAAGACCAACTACGCGTTGGCACCTAAGACCGACGTTCAGCGTCGACAATAAAACCAACTACGTGTTGACACCTAAGACCGGCATCCAGCGTCGGCAGCAAAAGACCAACTAGCGTTGGCACCTAAGACCGACGTTCAGCGTCGGCAATAAAAGACCAACTACGCGTTGGCACCTAAGACCGGCGTCCAGCGTCGGCAATAAAAGACCAACTACGTGTTGGCACCTAAGACCGGCGCCCAGCGTCGGTAGCAAAAGACCAACTATGCGTTGGCACCTAAGATCGACGTTCAGCGTCGGCAATAAAAGACCAACTACGCGTTGGCACCTAAGACCGACCTCCAGCGTCGGCTACAAAAGACCAACTAAGCGTTGGCACCTAAGACCGACGTCCGGCGTCGACCACAAAAGACCAACTACGCGTTGGCACCTAAGATCGATGTTCAGCGTCGGCAATAAAAGACCAACTACGTTGGCACCTAAGACCAGCATCCAGTGTCGGCAGCAAAAGACCAACTACGCGTTGGCACCTAAGACCGACGTTCAGCGTCGGCAATAAAGAACAACTACGCGTTGGAACCTAAGACCGACGTTCAGCGTCGGCAATAAAAGACCAACTACGCGTTGGCACCTAAGACCGACGTTCAGCGTCAGCAGCAAAAGACCAACTACGCGTTAACACCTAAGACCGGCCTCCAGCGTCGGCTACAAAAGACCAACTAAGCATTGGCACCTAAGACCGACGTCCAACGTCGGCCACAAAAGATCAACTACGCATTGACACTAAGGACCAGCGCCCAGCGTTGGCAATAGCAACTGACACCCGCGTTACCACCGAATATTGGCCTTGTCAACACTTAAGACAGCGCCACAGCTCGCGGTCCTATTTAGCATGACCTACTGTACATGATCCTATCAATTGGCGGTTTCACAGCAGTTTGAACGAATGAAGCGAAGGGGTGAAAGAGATTGAAAAAATTCATTGAAAATAAAGGTTACAAAATTGCCGACTTAGGTCAGCACAACCAACAAAAAAAAAAAAAAAAAAACCACAAGCTGCTAATGACTAGCCGGAGCCGGGGCGTCATCCTCAGGGACACCGTCGGGCTTCAGCCCCTCGATATCCTCCAGGTCATAAAGCTCCTGGATTTTATCTTTACAATCTTGGAAGCCGGCGTCATAAGCTAGCGCCGCTGACTCGGCCACCTCGTTATTGAAGGCTTCGGATTTCTTATAATCTTCTACGGCCTCGGCCCCCTTCTTTTCAGCCTCCATGGCCCTCCTCTGGGCCTCCGCCACTGTCGCCTCCAAACCCGCAATTTTAGTTACATATTGGCGGGTGGCTTCTTGGGCTGCGCTGGCCTTGGTGCTTAATTGGGTCTTCAAGACGCACACCTCCATTCTGTCGCGGCCAACTTCTCTTCGGCCACCTTATGTTTCTCCTCGGTCACCTGAGCATTATCTAGCTCGTTGGCGGCGCGGCGCTGAGCAACCTCCAACGCGTACTCTGCCTTTTCGGCTCGTAGCCGGGCGTCATCAACCTCACCCTTCAGGGTAGCCCGGACGTCCTCCAGAGCCATCGCCGACTTCTCCGCCTTGATCTGGAGGGACAACATCTCCTTATGTGCTTGTTCAATGGCGGTGTCGCTTAAGGTCCAAAGGTTTTTAAGAGCGACAAGGGAATTCAGGGCATGGAAGGAACGTCAAAGTGAGAAAAAGAAAAGAAAAGGAAAAGAGATGATAGTGGCGCAGAAGCTCACCCAAAGATGCGCCACCGATGCTTCACGGAAGAAGGCGCCTCTCCCCTGGCCCCGGAGGTATTCTTGCACCTCATCCACCGAGGCATCTTCTATGATCCGCGCAGCCCAACAGCCATGGTTTGCCAGCAGCGACGGAAGGAAGGATTGACGCCCCTCTCTTCCCTGGGCGTCGGCCCTGCAGAGGCTGATTCCGCCTCTGAGCCGCTGCCTCGGCTCTTTCATTGGCGGAGGCGCTTCGGCTGTCGCCCCCGGGGGGGCAGGGCAGCAGTGGGAGTCGCCACCGTTGCTGCTGAAGTTTTGTCCATCTCCTTGAGCATGAGAGATGGCGTCTTCCCCTCGGGAGATAAGTCGAGAAGGATAATCGAGGAGCCAAAGCTAGAGATTCTCCCTCCGGTGGGTTCCGTTCCACCTCACTGGCCTCGGCCCTCGCCGCGTCTGCCGGGGCGGGTTCGTCGGCTTGGATTTGAGCCGCCTCACTTACGCGCAAGGATTCCGCTGTTTTGGCCCCTGGGGCCTCTGCCCCCTCAGCATCAGCCCTTTTGGGGCCGCCCTTCTTCAAGACCTTGGCACGGAGGAGCCTTGCGACTCTAGCCCCTCCGGTGTCGAACTCCCCAGCGTTTGTCTCCCTGGCGCCAACCCTCCCAGTGTCGGCCCTCCTGGGAACTTTAGCGGCGGCCCTTACTTCGACGGGAGGCGCAGTCCCGGCAGCCTTCCTCTTCTTGGCGGCCACCTGTTTAAGCTTATGCAGTGTCGGCGCCATCCATACACAATCGAAGGATAGTTAAAAGCAAAAAAAAAAAAAAAAAAAAAAAAAAAAAAAAGAAGAAAAGAGAAGAGAAGCATAGGAGAAGAGGCGAGTAGTTTAGTGCTCACCCCTTGCGGGAATTAGACCGCACGGTGAAGATTCTCCTCGGCTAGAAGTTTATTACACCGAGGAATGTCAGCAGTCAGGAGCTGCCCAAACGCCACCCGGTCTCGTGGAAGGATGGAGGGTCCCTATTGGCATCGATGTTGGGTATCCCCAGCTCCCACGAACCCCGCTGATGTCCGCAAAGAAAACTTGTCCTTCCACCCTTTAACGGAGGAAGGAAGGCACAGTTTAAGAATCCTATTGGACCTAGGGGTGAAGGACCACCACCCCGATTGTTTGCGAAGGGTATAGAAGTTACGGAATAGGGAAATAGTAGCCTCAATACCCTGCAGGTGACAGAGTACTATAAAACCCACAATGGTTCGGATGGAGTTGGGAACTAGTTGGGAAGGGGTTAAGGAGTAACGATCTAAAAGTTAAGAATGAAAGGATGGATCGGTAATCGGAGCCCGGCCTTAAAAAAGGCTCCGTACAAGGCAACCCTCCCGGGACGGGAAGAGGTCACCCTGTCGTTAGGCGTGGGGAAGAACAGATGAAGATCGGGAGTGAAGCCACACCTGGCCCTTAAGTTTGCAATGTCTTGAACAGACATGGAGGACGCAGTCCCTTCGGGGGACTCCTTGGCAACCCTAGAAGGACCAGCAACCGCCGACCGGCTCCGGACGGAAGTCCGTCCGCCGGCCGGATGAGTCCCGGTTAGGGGACAACTGACTGGTCGTGGCTCCGGTGAGTGGTTAGAGGAAGGGGTGGACCATTGGCTGGACAGAGAATCAGAAGTCTGGGAAGGATGGTGGGAACCCCCCCAAGAACCGGAAATGGAGCAAGAAGGAGAGGAAGCCATGGGCACTAACCTGAAAAGAAAAACTCGGGCAAAGGACAGAGCTCGGAGAGAATGGACGAGAGATTGAAGCGCTGGCGGACTCAAAAGGGGGCAACGGCTGAAGAATGGGGAAGGTATGAAGATAAGGGCTATTTGTCCTCATGACGCCTCCTCGAAACACCCCACGATCGTCCGATCTGACCACGCGTCTATCTTCAGTTGGGAGGCGCTTCGACAATCTGCCAATGAGATAAGCTCGAAAAGACCACCAGTGAAAAGGGAGGCGTTAACCTCATCGCAATGATACCGTTCGCCTTTTCGTAACACTGCCCGAGGGAAATCCTCCCTAATCCCAACAAAGGCGAAATGATGGCGCGAAAGCTGGCCACCTAGAGGATATTCACACCCCTTTCGCGGGTAAGTAAATGCTCACCCATCTCAGGGCGGGGGGGCATCTGATACGGCTGGCCGGTTCCCCGGGGAGTATTATCTTCTGCGCGGTTTTCGAAAGCAATGATGTGACAACAAAACCCAAAGCCCCCAGCGCCGGCTTCCAGCATTGGCCTCCAGCGCCGTCCTCCAGCGTCGGCCTCCAGCGCCGTCCTCCAGCGTCGGCCTCCAGCAACTGCCACCAAAGACCGACACCCTGCGTCGGCACCAAAGCTACATGTCAACACCAAAGACAGACGTCCAGCGTCGACATCCTGTGCCGACCTCCAGCGTCAGTCTCCAGCGTCGGCCTCCAGCGTCGGCATTAGTGCCGGCCTCCAGCACCGGCTCCCTCAGCGTCGGCCTCCAGCGCCGGCCTCCAGTGCTGTCCTCCAGTGTCGGTCCTCAGCTCCGACCTCCTGTGCTGGAACTTTGACTCCGGCCTCCTGCATTGGCTCCGGCCTCCGGCACCGGTCCCTAGCGTCGACCCGCAGTATCTCTCCCACACGTTTCATACAGCCGACCCCGGAATCTAAGCACCTTGCCCACCAAAATCACGGGCAAGTGTTAGCCTGATAGACATTACCGCTATAAGCGGCCCTTATCCAGCAACAGTCCAACGACTTGCCGTTCAATGAAACATCACAACGGGACGGATCCGACGGTTTCAACAGACCGAGGTAAACGGGATCCCCAACAGGTATAAAAAGAGGACCCGTGCTCCATGCAAGGGGACTCTTCCTGAAAAAACTTCCTCTAGAACTATCCTAAAAAATCATATCCCTGTTCGACGACTCGCTAACTTGGGCATCGGAGGGTCTCCGCTGGAACCACCGGTCCGGGACTTTTTGTAGGCTCCAGGAGGAAGACGACGGCTTCTCTGCGCACCCGGTGATCCAAGCCTGTCCGACGTTCATCTTACGTGATTCGGCCGCAATAGGCAACTTAAAATGCATGTGATATATTAGGTTCAATCCCTTCTTAGCCCACTAGTTCGGTATGAAAGTTGGAATCAGGAACTTTAATCGCACCATATTTCCTTGTATACTGCAACACTCCTCCATCATGGTTTTAAAAATCAGATCGAATCAACCAATCGAATCAGTCCAACCAAAAATCGATCATCAGTCCGATCCAATTTTATTATTAAAGTTAACTTTTATATAACCCAGTGAAAATCAAAACATTCGTTGATCGATCGAGTTCTGAAGAATCAGTTCAACCCCGATTTTTAGACTTTTAAATTTTAATTACTATATTTAATATTTCATAGCAACAAAAGGTCATCATATAATGCGATATATTTTAAAATTTTATATAATATATTTTTATATTATAAATATTTTTTATTATATTATATTATTTATAAAATTAAATAAATCATTAATATACCATAAATATGTATGCATATATATAATATATATAAATATTTATTAATACTATAATATAATTATATATATTAAATATTAATATAATAATTCTATATTAAATACCATATCTTGTGAATTGTAAGGTAGCATCTGGCATTTAATTCTTGAGAATCCAACTAGTGGTTCAGAAAGATCGTTTTGCTGTGAAGGAACATCAGCCATCTGTGTCATCTGACTTGATGAATAAACTTTTCAATTGGGTTTATTTAAATTATTTATTCTTGTTTGCCATAAAAGCAGTCGGTCCATTCACTTGAGGTCCAAAGAAAGAAAAGAGACGCTAAAAATAGAAGACACGCTATTACAATCTAAAAACTAAAATTTCATATTTACCCATGGCTGATTTGTGTAGCCCAAATATCTTTTAATATTTTTAAGATAGGATTTTTTTTTTAGATAACAAACTTGGAAAAAAAATAGAATCATAAAATATCATATACGATTTTGTTTTTTTTTTTAATATTTTAAAATTTAATTCAAACTGAATCGAATTTGAATTTAAAACAAAATATTCAAAAATATTTTTAAAAAATATAAATTACTTTATTTTTAATGCTTATAGATTTTATTATATTTTTATTTTAAAAAATTATAAACATACTTATTTATTTTATTTTATTTATTTTAAAATTAAATTTATTTAATTTTAGATCATATTTAGATAAAAAAATTAGTTTTCATGCCCGATGTTTCGTGTGTCCCTAAGGCAGTGATTTCGCTGTCATCAGCCGATCATTTGTAGGGAGTCGTGCCAGTCGGAGTCTGAAAATGACTGAAATGCCCCAAGGCAACTACCACCGAAGATGATGATGCAGGGTATAATGGGAATTTTGGTTTCACATGGCCACCTCGGTCGGGGGGCCACGACTCTCATGATCTCCAACTGCGTGGTCGGGTTCGCCCATTATCGGATTATCGGACCTTCTATTGTTCGACTACGTCGCGCGAACGGAACGTGCTCTCTCGGCTTCTCGCTACCATCGGATCGAGAGCAATCGATGGGCCCCACTTGGTTTCATGTCGATCATTTTGCTTCGCGTGGTTGGCCTCCAAGCATCGTCTAGTCTGTTTTAGTCAATGTTTTGAAAATCGGATCGAACATCAAACTGGCTTAACATTTGGGTCGCGGTCAATCGGTTCGACCGAATGAACCCAGTTTGATCGGACCGGATATATTTATAAATTAAATTTTAATTTAATAATATAAAATAATAAATAAAATATAATTTAAATAAAAAAATTAAAAAAAAAATAAAAACTGGGTTGAACCGGTTGAAACCCGGTCGTTCAATGGGTTTTTTTGGTTTTTATATATCGGGTCATAAAAGTCAACTTTAATAATAAAATCGGACCGGACTGATGACCGGTTCCCGATTGGACCGGCTATCCGGTCCGGTTTTCAAAACATTGGTTTTAGTCCAAGCAGGGCCCGTGATGACTCAGTATCCAGCGGTTTCGGCTTTACTGTCAACGAAAGGAAATTAAATGAATCACGTGAGACGAAGAGTAGAGGAGAGAAAACATACCTCGTGCTAAGTGTGTCGCATCACGTTGTGAAACCTCTTAGAGGGCGTTGGTAGCGGATAATCTATCCAGATTATCGGTAATTTAAAGAGCCCCATCGATAATCATGTTTGGTACGTATTTTGAATGGCAATCTATCCTGCAGTGGTAATCTCGATTACCACTCAAGTGGTAATCCAGATTACCTTAGAGGGAAATGGCTATCCACATTACCGGCTATGTTGTAATCTAATAAATTTTCTTTTGACAAAATTAACCGTGCCTCTTTTATAAAAATAAAATTATCCCTTCATCCAAATAATTAAAATTAATTAAAAAATTAATTTAAACTAAAATAAAAAATTAAATTAATTTGAAAAATTATTTTTTAATTTTTAATTAATTTTTAATATTAAATTAATTATTAAATTAATTAAAAAAAATTTTTA